>CM058079.1:3418314-3439792 GCA_030247045.1 Colobus guereza | reverse complement strand
GTGAAAAAGGAAATATCTTCAGATAAAAACTGGAAAGAAGCTTTCTGTGAATCTGCTTTTGCTATGTTTATTCATCTCACATAGATGAAGCTTTCTTTACATTACAGCTTGAAACTCCCTCGTGGATGGATCCGAAGGATATTTGGGATCACATTCGGGCCTATGGTGAAATAGGAAATATAGTCAGATAAAACTGGAGAAGCTTTCTGAGAAACTGCTTGGTGATGTGTGCATTCCACTCAGGGAGTTATAACTTTCTTCTCATAAGGCACAGTTTGAACACTGTTCCTGTAAAACCAAAAGAGTGATATTCGGAGCACATTGAAGACTATGGCAAAAGTGAAATGTCGTCCAATAAAAACAGAAAGAAGCACTCGAAGAAACTGCTCTCTGACATGTCCATTCTTTTCACAGGGTTAAAGCTTACTCTACATTTCCCAGTTTGAAAGTCGGTCTTTGAGGGTTCTGAAGGGATAGTAAATGGCGACTGGAGGCCTGTGTGAGGCAAGGAAATGTCTTCAGATAGAAACTGGAGAAGCTTTCTGCAACTCTTTTGTGATGTTTGTATTCATCTCATAGAGTTAAATCATTCTTTGGATTGAGCAGTTTGAAATCACTGTTTCTGTGGAATCTGAGAAAGGACATTTGGAAACACTCTTTAGAATATCCTGAAAAAGAAATAACCTCAGAGAGAAACCAGAAGGAAGCTTTCTGTGAAACTGCTCTGTGTCACGTGAATTCTGCTCACACAGTTAAGCTTCTCTTTTCATTGAGCTGTATCATAACACTGTTTTGTTTAGTCTGATGGGATATTCAGGAGCACTTTGAGGCTAATGGTGAAAAGGAAATATCTTCAGATAGAAACTGGAGAGAAGCTTTCTGAGGAGCTGCTTTGTGACGTGTGCATTCCACTCACAGAAATATACCTTTCTTCTCCTAGAGGATTCGGAATCCTTTTGGAGAAACAGGTACCAAGTGATATTTGGGAGCATGTTGATGCCGATGGTGAAAAGGAAATATCCTCAGACAAAACTGGAAAGAAGATTTCTGTGAAACTGCTTTGTGTTAGATATATTTATTCATCTCACATAGATAAAGCTTTCTTTACATTACACAGCTTGGAAACTGTCATGGACGGATCCATGAAGGGATATTTGGGATCACATTCGGGCCTATGGTGAAATAGGAAATATAGTCAGATAAAACTGGATAGAAGTTCTCTGAGAAACTACTTTCTGATGTATGCATTCCACTCAGGGAGTTATACCTCTTTTCTCACAAGGCAGTGTTTGAACACTGTTCCTGTGAAACCAAAAGTGATATTTTGGAACACATTGAGGACTATGGTGAATAGTGAAATATACTGAAATAAAATCGAGGAAGCAGTGTTCCAAGAATCTGTTCTCTGATATGTGCATTCACTTCACAGAGTTAATGCTTACTCTATGTTGCCCAGTTTGAAACTCTGTCTTTGAAGAATCTGTGAAGGATATTTAGTGATGCTCGGAGGCTTGTGGTGAGCAAGGAAATGTCTTCTGATGAAACCTGCAGAGAAACGTTCTGAGCAACTGCTTTGTGATGTGTGTATTCGTCTCAGAGTTAAACCATTCTTTGGATTGAGCAGCTTGAAATCACTGTTTTGTGGAATCTGAGGAAGGACATTTGGGAATGATCCTTAGAATATGGAGAAAGAAATATCCTCAGGTAAAATCCAGAAGGAAGCTTTCTGTGAAACTGCTCTGTGTCATCTTAATTCCTCTCACTCAGATAAGCCTCTCTTTTCATTGAGCAGTTTTCTAACCCTGTGTATGTTTAGCGTGTGATGGGATATTCAGGAGCACTTTGAGGCTAATGGTGAAAAGGAAATATGTTCAGACCAAAACTGGAGAGAAGCTTTCTGAGGAACTGCTTTGTGACGTGTGCATTCCACTCACAGTGTTATACCTCTCTTCTCATACAGTGTCAGGAAACCCTTTTGGAGAAACAGGTACCAAGTGATATTTGGGAGCATGTTGATGCCGATGGTGAAAAGGAAATAGCCTCAGACAAAACTGGAAAGAAGCTTTCTAGGAAACTACTCTGTGATATGTGTAATCATCTCACATAGATAAAGCTTTCTTTACATTACACAGCTTGGAAACTCCCTCATGGATGGATCCGTGAAGGGATATTTGGGATCACATTCAGGCCTATGGTGAAAAGGAAATATCTTCAGATAAAAACTGGAAAGAAGCTTTCTGTGAATCTGCTTTTTGCTATGTTTATTCATCTCATAGATGAAGCTTTCTTTACATTACACAGCTTGGAAACTCCCTCATGGATGGATCCGTGAAGGGATATTTGGGATCACATTCAGGCCTATGGTGAAATAGGAAATATAGTCAGATAAAAACTGGAGAGAAGCTTTCTGAGAAACTGCTTGGTGATGTGCATTCCACTCAGGGAGTTATAACTTTCTTCTCATAAGGCACAGTTTGAACACTGTTCCTGTAAAACCAAAAGAGTGATATTCGAGCACATTGAAGACTATGGCAAAAGTGAAATGTCATCAATAAAAACAGAAAGAAGCACTCGAAGAAACTGCTCTCTGACATGTCCATTCTTTTCACAGGGTTAAAGCTTACTCTACATTTCCCAGTTTGAAAGTCGGTCTTTGAGGGTTCTGTGAAGGATAGTAAGTGGTGACCAGAGGCCTGTGTGAGGCAAGGAAATGTCTTCCATCGAAAATCGGAGAAGCTTTCTGTGAAACTGCTTTGTGATGTGTATTCATCTCATAGAGTTAAATCATTCTTTGGATTGAGCAGTTTGAAATCACTGTTTCTGTGGAATCTGAGAAAGGACATTTGGAAACTCTTTAGAATATCCTGAAAAAGAAATAACCTCAGAGAGAAACCAGAAGGAAGCTTTCTGTGAAACTGCTCTGTGTCACGTGAATTCCACTCACACAGTTAAGCTTCTCTTTTCATTGAGCTGTATCATAACACTGTTTTGTTTAGTCTGCAAAGGGATATTCTGGAGGGCTTTGAGGCTTATGGTGAGAAAGGAAACGTCTTCAGATAGAAACTGGAGAGAAGCTTTCTGAGGAGCTGCTTTGTGATGTGCATTCCACTCACAGAAATATACCTTTCTTCTCCTAGAGGATTCGGAATCCTTTTGGAGAAAAAGCTACCAAGAGATATTCGGGAGTATAGCGATGACTATGGTGAAAAAGGAAATATCCTCAGACAAAACTGGAAAGAAGATTTCTGTGAAACTGCTTTGTGTTAGATATATTTATTCATCTCATAGAGTTAAATCATTCTTTGGATTGAGCAGTTTGAAACTCTGTCTTTGAAGAATCTGTGAAGGGATATTTGGGAGCACATTCAGGCCTATGGTGAAAGAGGAGATATCTTCAGATAAAAACTGGATAGAAGCTTTCTGAGAAACTACTTTGTGATGTATGCATTCCACTCAGGGAGTTATACCTCTTTTCTCACAAGGCAGTGTTTGAACACTGTTCCTGTGAAACCGAAAAGTGATATTTCAGAATGCATTGAGGACTATGGCGAATAGTGAAATATACTGAAATAAAATCGAGGAAGAAGCATTCAAGAATCTGCTCTCTGATATGTGCATTCACTTCACAGAGTTAATGCTTACTCTATGTTGCCCAGTTTCAAAACTCTGTCTTTGAAGAATCTCTGAAGGATATTTAGTGACGCCGGAGGCTTGTGGTGAGCGAGGAAACGTCTTCCGATGAAACCTGCAGAGAAACGTTCTGAGCAACTGCTTTGTGATGTGTGTATTCGTCTCATAGAGTTAAACCATTCTTTGGATTGAGCAGCTTGAAATCACTGTTTTTGTGGAATCTGAGGAAGGACATTTGGGAATGATCCTTAGAATATGGAGAAAGAAATATCCTCAGGTAAAATCCAGAAGGAAGCTTTCTGTGAAACTGCTCTGTGTTGTCTTAATTCCTCGAGCTCATTTAAGCATCTCATTTCATTGAGCAGTTTTCTAGCCCTGTGTATGTTTAGCGTGTGATGGGATATTCGGGAGCACTTTGAGGCTTATGGTGAAAAAGGAAATATGTTCAGAACAAAATTGGAGAGAAGCTTTCTGAGGAACTGCTTTGTGATGTGCATTCCAGTCACAGTGTTATACCTCTCTTCTCATACAGCGTCGGGGAAACCCTTTTGGAGAAACAGGTACCAAGTGATATTTGGGAGCATGTTGATGCCGATGGTGAAAAGGAAATAGCCTCAGACAAAAACTGGAAAGAAGCTTTCTAGGAAACTACTCTGTGATATGTGTAATCATCTCACATAGATGAAGCTTTCTTTACATTACACAGCTTGGAAACTGTCATGGATGGATCCACGAAGGGACATTTGGGATCACATTCAGGACTATGGTGAAAAAGGAAATATCTTCAGATAAAAACTGGAAAGAAGCTTTCTGTGAATCTGCTTTTGCTATGTTTATTCATCTCACATAGATGAAGCTTTCTTTACATTACACAGCTTGAAACTCCCTCGTGGATGGATCCGTGAAGGGATATTTTGATCACATTCGGGCCTATGGTGAAATAGGAAATATAGTCAGATAAAAACTGGAGAGAAGTTTTCTGAGAAACTGCTTGGTGATGTGTGCATTCCACTCAGGAGTTATAACTTTCTTCTCATAAGGCACAGTTTGAACACTGTTCCTGTAAAACCAAAAGAGTGATATTTGGAGCAGATTGAAGACTATGGCAAAAGTGAAATGTCATCGAATAAAAACAGAAAGAAGCACTTGAAGAATCTGCTCTCTGATATGTGCATTCACTTCACAGAGTTAATGCTTACTCTATGTTGCCCAGTTTGAAACTCTGTCTTTGAAGAATCTGTGAAGGATAGTAAGTGAAAACCAGAGGCCTGTGTAAGGTAAGGAAATGTATTTCATCGAAAATTGGAGAGAAGCTTTCTGAGAAACTACTTTGTGATGTGTGTATTCATCTCATAGAGGTGAATAGCATTCTTAGAAACACTATTTTTCTTTGGTCTGCAAAGGGATACTCTGGAGGGCTTTGAGGCTTACAGTGAGAAAGGAAACGTCTTCAGATAGAAACTGGAGAGAAGCTTTCTGAGGAGCTGCTTTGTGACGTGTGCATTCCACTCACAGAAATATACCTTTCTTCTCCTAGAGCATTCCAGAAGCCCTTTTGGAAAAAAAGGTACTAAGAGATATTTGGGAGTATAGTGATGACCATGGTGAAAAAGGAAATAACCTCAGACAAAAACTGGAAAGAAGATTTCTGTGAAACTGCTTTGTGTTACATATATTTATTCATCTCACATGCATAAAGCTTTCCTCACATTACGCAGTTTGGAAACTCTCATGGATGGATCCACGAAGGGACGATCGGGAGCATTTTCCGGACTAGGGTGAGAAACGTAATATTTTCAGATAAAAACTTGAAAGAAGCATTCTGAAAATCTGCTTTTTGCTATGTTTATTCACCTCACAAAATGAAGCTTTCTTTGCATTACCCAGCTTGGAAACTCTCTCGTGGATGGATCCGTGAAGGGATATTTTGATCACATTCGGGCCTATGCTGAAATAGCAAATAGTGTCAGATAAAAACTGGAGGGAAGATTTCTTAAAAACAGTTGGTGATGTGAGCATTCCATTCAGGGAGTTATAACTTTCTTCTCATAAGACACAATTTGAGCAAGGTTATTGTAAAACTAAAAGAGTGATATTTGGAGCAGATTGAAGACTATGGCAAAAAGTGAAATGTCATCGAATAAAAAACAGAAAGAAGCACTTGAAGAATCTGCTCTCCTACATGTCCATTCTTTTCACAGCGTTAAAACTCAATCTGTATTTCTCAGTTTGAAAGGACATGTTTGAGGGTTCTGTGAAGGGATAGTAAGTGAAAACCAGAGGCCTGTGTAAGGTAAGGAAATGTATTTCATCGAAAATTGGAGAGAAGCTTTCTGCGCAACACTTTTGCGATGTTTGTATTCATCTCATAGAGGTGAATAGCATTCTTAGAAACACTATTTTTCTTTGGTCTGCAAAGGGATAATCTGGAGGGTTTTGAGGCTTACAGTGAGAAAGGAAACATCTTTAGATAGAAACTAGACAGAAGCTTTCTGAGGAGCTGCTTTGTGACGTGTTCATTCCACTCACAGAAATATACCTGTCTTCTCCTAGAGTATTCCTGAAGCCCTTTTAGAAAAAAAGGTACTAAGAGATATTTGGGAGTATAGCGATGACCACAGTGAAAAAGGAAATAACCTCAGACAAAAACTGGAAAGAAGATTTCTGTGAAACTGCTTTGTGTTACATATACTTATTCATCTCCCATAGTTAAAACATTCCTTATATTATGCACTTTGGAAACTCCTTCATGCACAGATCCGGGAAGGGACATTTGGGAGCATTTCAGGCCTACAGTGAAGGAGAAGATATCTTCTGATAAAAACTGGATAGAAGCATTCTGAGAAACTACTTTGTGATGTATGCATTCCACTCAGGGAGTTTTACCTCTTTTCTCACAAGGCAGTGTTTGAACACTCTTCCTGTGAAACCGAAAAAGTGATATTTCAGAACACTTTGTGGACTATGGCGAATAGTGAAATATACTGAAATAAAATCGAGGAAGAAGCATTCCAAGAATCTGCTCTCTGATATGTGCATTCACTTCACAGAGTTAATGATTACTCTATGTTGCCCAGTTTGAAACTCTGTCTTTGAAGAATCTGTGAAGGGATATTTAGTGACCCCTGGAGGCTTGTGGTGAGCAAGGAAACGTCTTCCGATGAAACCTGCAGAGAAACGTTCTGAGCAACTGCTTTGTGATGTGTGTATTCATCTCATAGTTAAATCATTCTTTGGATTGAGCAGCTTGAAATCACTGTTTTTGTGGAATCTGAGGAAGGACATTTGGGAACGATCCTTAGAATATGGAGAAAGAAATATCCTCAGGTAAAATCCAGAAGGAAGCTTTCTGTGAAACTGCTCTGTGTCGTCTTAATTCCTCTCACACAGATAAGACTCTCTATACATTGAGCAGTTTTCTAGCCCTGTGTATGTTTAGCACGTGATGGGACATTCGGGAGCACTTTGAGGCTAATGGTGAAAAGGAAATATGTTCAGACAGAAACTGGAGAGAAGCTTTCTGAGGAACTGCTTTGTGACGTGTGCATTCCAGTCACAGTGTTATACCTCTCTTCTCATACAGCGTCAGGGAAACCCTTTTGGAGAAACAGGTACCAAGTGATATTCGGGAGCATGTTGATGCTGATGGTGAAAAGGAAATAGCCTCAGACAAAAACTGGAAAGAAGCTTTCTAGGAAACTACTCTGTGATATGTGTAATCATCTCACATAGATAAAGCTTTCTTTACATTACAGCTTGGAAACTGTCATGGACGGATCCACGAAGGGACCTTCAAGAGCACATTCTGGACTGTGCTGAAAAAGGAAATATCTTCAGATAAAACTGGAAAGAAGCTTTCTGTGAATCTGCTTTTGCTATGTTTATTCATCTCACATAGATGAAGCTTTCTTTACATTACACAGCTTGAAACTCCCTCATGGATGGATCCACGAAGGGTTATTTGGGATCCTATTGGGGCCTATGGTGAAAAGGAAATATAGTCAGATAAAACTGGAAGAAGCATTCTGAGAAACTACTTTCTGATGTATGCATTCCACTCAGGAGTTGTATCTCTTTTCTCACAAGGCAGTGATTGAACACTCTTCCTGTGAAACCAAAAAAGTGATATTTCAGAACACTTTGTGGACTATGGCGAATAGCAAAATATACTGAAATAAAATCGAGGAAGAAGCATTCCAAGAATCTGCTCTCTGATATGTGCATTCACTTCACAGAGTTAATGATTACTCTATGTTGCCCAGTTTCAAAACTCTGTGTTTGAAGAATCTGTGAAGGGATATTTAGTGACCCCTGGAGGCTTCTGGTGAGCAAGGAAACGTCTTCCGATGAAATCTGCAGAGAAAGGTTCTGAGCAACTGCTTTGCGATGTGTGTGTTCATCTCCTAGAGTTAAAGCATTCTTCATATTGAGCAGCTTGAAATCACCGTTTTTGTGGAATCTGAGGAAGGACATTTGGGAACGATCCTTAGAATATGGAGAAAGAAATATCCTCAGGTAAAATCCAGAAGGAAGCTTTCTGTGAAACTGCTCTGTGTCGTCTTAATTCCTCTCACACAGATAAGACTCTCTATACATTGAGCAGTTTTCTAGCCCTGTGTATGTTTAGCATGTGATGGGACATTCAGGAGCACTTTGAGGCTAATGGTGAAATAAGAAATATGTTCAGACCGAAACTGGAGAAGCTTTCTGAAACTGCTTTGTGATGTGCATTCCAGTCACCGTTTTATACCTCTCTTCTCATACAGCGTCAGGGAAACCCTTTTGGAGAAACAGGTACCAAGTGATATTCGGGAGCATGTTGATGCTGATTGTGAAAAGGGAAATAGCCTCCGATAAAAACTGGAAAGAAGCTTTCTAGGAAACTACTCTGTGATATTTGTAATCATCTCATATAGATAAAGCTTTCCTTACATTACGTAGCTTGGAAACTGTCACAGACGTATCCACTAAGGGACCTTCAAGAGCACATTCTGGACTGTGAAGAAGGAAATATCTTCAGATAAAAACTGTAAAGAACCTTTCTGTGAATCTTCTTTTTCTATGTTTATTCATGTTACATAGTTGAAGCTTTCTTTACATTACACAGCTCGGAAACTCCCTCATGGATGGATCCACGAAGGGTTATTTGGGATCCTATTGGGGCCTATGGTGAAAGAGAAAATATAGTCAGATAAAAAGTGGAGAGAAGCTTTCTGAGAAACTGCTTGGTGATGTTCGCATTCCACTCAGGGAGTTTTTACTTTCTTCTCATAAGGCACAGTTCATACACTGTTCCTGTAAAACCCAAATAGTGATATTCGCAGCACATTGAAGACTATGGCAAAAAGTAAAATGTCATTGAATAAAAAACAGAAAGAAGCACTTGAAGAAACTGGTCTCTTACATGTCCATTCTTTTAACAGCGTTAATCCTTAATCTGGATTTCTCAGTTTGAAAGGACGTGCTTGAGGGTTCTGTGAAGTGATAATAAGTGACAACAAGAGGCCTGTGTAAGGAAAGGAAATGTATTCCACTGAAAATTGGAGAGAAGCTTTCTGCGCAACACTTTTGTGATGTTTGTATTCATGTCATAGAGTTAAATCATTCTTTGGATTGAGTAGTTTGAAATCTCTGTTTAAGTGGAATCTGAGAAAGAACATTTGGAAATGCTCTTTAGAATGTCATGAAAAAGAATTAACCTCAGAGAGAACCGGAAGGGAGCTTGCTGTGAAACTGCTCTGTGTCAAGTGAATTCTGCTGATACAGTTAAGCTTCTCTTTTCATTGAGCTGTATCATAAAACTTTTTTTGTTTAGGCTGCGAAGGGATACTCTGGATGGATTTGAGGATTACGGTGAGAAAGGAAACGTCTTCAGATAGAAACTGGAGAGAAGCTTTCTGAGGAGCTGCTTTGTGACGTGTGCATTCCACTCACAGAAATATACTTTCTTCTCCTAAAGCATTCCGGAATCCCTTTTGGAGAAAAAGCTACCAAGACATATTCGGGAGTATAGCAACGACTATGGTGGAAAAGGAAATATGTTCAGACAAAAACTGGAAAGGAGATTTCTGTGAAACTGCTTTGTGTTGGATATATTATTTCATCTCACAGAGTTAAAACTTTAATTATATTATACAGTTTGGAAAGTCTGTCATGCACAGATCCCCGAAGGGACTTTTTGGAGCACATACAGGCCTACGGTGAAAGAAGAGATATCTTCAGATAAAAACTGGAGAGAAGATTTCTGAGAAACTACTTTGTGGTGTATGGATTCCACTCAGGGAGTTATACCTGTTTTCTTTTTCTTTTTTTTTTTTTCAGACAGAGTCTCGCTCTTCCCCCAGGCTGGAGTGCAGTGGCCGGATCTCAGCTCACTGCAAGCTCCACCTCCCGGGTTCCCGCCATTCTCCGGCCTCAGCCTCCCGAGTAGCTGGGACTACAGACACCCATTGCCTCGCCTGGCTAATTTTTTTGTATTTTTAGTAGAGACGGGGTTTCACCGTGTCAGCCAGGATGGTTTCGATCTCCTGACCTCGTGATCCGCCCATCTCGGCCTCCCAAAGTGCTGGGATTACAGGCTTGAGCCACCGCGCCTGGCTAAACCTGTTTTCTTAAAATGCAGTGTTTGAACACTCTTCCTCAGAAACTGAAAAAGTGATATTTCAGTACGCATTGAGGATTATGGTGAATAGTGAAATATACTGAAATAAAATGGAGGAAGAAGCGTTCCAAGAATCTGCACTCTGATACGTGCACTGACTTCACAGAGTTACTGCTAACTCTATGTTGCCCAGTTTGGAAACTCTGTCTTTGCATAATCTGTGAAGGGATATTTAGTGACGCCTCTAGGCTTGTGGTGAGGGAGAAAACATCTTCCGATGAAACCTGCAGAGAAATGTTCTGAGCAACAGCGTTGCAATGTTTGTATTCATCTCTAGAGTTAAACCATTCTTTGGATTGAGGATCTTGAAATCACTGTTATTGTGGAATCTGAGGAAGGACATTTGAGAACAATTCTTAGAATATGGAGAAAGAAATATCCTCAGGAAAAATCCAGTAGGAAGCATTCTGTGAAACTGCTCCACGTTGTCTTAATTCCTGTCACTCAGGTAAGCCTCTAATTTTTTTCAGCAGTTTTCTAGCCCTGTGTAAGTTTAGCATGTGATGGGATATTCGGGAGCACTTTGAGACTAAGGGTGAAAAAGGAAATATGTTCAGACCGAAATTGGAGAGAAGCTTTCCGAAGAACTGCTTTGTGACGTGTGCATTCCAGTCACAGTGTTATACCTCTCTTCTCATACAGCGTCTGGGGAACGCTTTTGGAGAAACAGCTACCAAGTTATATTCGGGAGCATGTTGATGCCATTGGTGAAAAGGGAAATAGCCTCAGACAAAACTGGAAAGATGCTTTCTAGGAAACTATTCTGTGACATGTGTAATCACCTCACATAGATAAAGCTTTCTTTGAATTACACTGCTTGGAAACTGTCATGGACGGATCCACGAAGAAACCTTCGGGAGCACATCTAGGATTATGGTGAAAAAGGAAATATCTGCAGATAAAAATTTTAAAGAAGTTTTCTGGGAATCTGCTTTTTGCTTTGTTTATTCGTCTCACATAAATGAAGCTTTCTTTACATTACACGGCTGGAAAACTTTCTCGTGGATTCATCCACGAATGGATATTTGAAATCACACTTGGGCCTATGGTTAAAGAGCAAATATAATCAGATAAAAACCGGAGAGAAGCTTTCTGAGAAACTGCTTGGTGATGTGTGCATTCCACTCAGGGAGTTATAACCTTCTTCTCATGAGGCACAGTTTGAACACTGTTCCTGTAAAACTAAAAGAGTGATATTCGGAGCACATTGAAGACTATGCCAAAAAGTGAAATGTCGTCCAATGAAAAAAAGAAAGAAGCACTCGAAAAAACTCTTCTTCGGCATGTCCCTTCTTTTCACAGGATTAAACTTACTCTATATTTCCCGGTTTGAAAGTCGTTCTTTGAGGGTTCTGCGAAGGGATATTAATTGGCAACAACAGGTCTTTGTTGAGCAAGGAAATGTCCTCCATTGCAAATTGGAGGGAATCTTTCTGTGCAACTCTTTTGTGACGTTTGTTTTCATCTCATAGGGTTAAATCATTCTTTGTATTGAGCAGTTTGAAATCACTGTTTCCGGGGAGTCTGAGAAAGGACATTTGGACACGCTCTTTAGAATATCCTGAAAACTAAATAACCTCAGAGAGAAAGCAGAAGGAAGCTTTCCGTGAAACTGCTCTGTGTCACGTGAATTCCGCTGACACCATTAAGCTTCTCTTTTCTTTGAATAGTATCATACCACAGTTTTTGTTTTGTCTGCGAAGGGATATTCAGGAGTGCTTTGAGACTTACAGTGAGAAAGGAAACGTCTTTAGATAGAAACTATAGAGAAGGTTTCTGAGAAACTCTTTTGTGACATGTGCCTTCCATTCACAGTGTTATAAATGTTGTCTTGTACAGCGTCGGGGAAATCGTTTTGGAGCAACATGTACCTAGTGATAATCGGAAGCATATATATTCTGATTATCCCTTTGTAGACTAAACAAAAACAGTGTTATGATACTGTTCTCTGAAAAGAGATGCAGAAAACTGCTTAATGAAAAGATAGGCTTCAATGAGCAATAGGAATTAAGATGACACAGAGCAGTTTCACAGAAAGCTTCTGTTTGGACGAATGAATGCAAGATGGCGACTTCTGGGTTCTTCATCATCAACTTTTCCCGTGTGCGCGAAAATGTAACTGGCACCCGGGAAGGTGCAGACCAATCAGGCATGCCCCAGATGATGTCAATCTGAAGAGACCAAGATTTATCTGGTGGCAACTGTGGAGCACCTCCTCCTCCTCGACATGTCCGTGCCCCACCTATTGCCCTTCCACTAGTAGAAGAGCCGCTCCCGGTAGAAGTGGGGCGCGGGCATCCTCAGCCCCCATTCTTGTTGGGAATGCATAAGGAACTCCACCTGAGAGCTCTATCGTGCAACTCTCTCGGCCTCCATTGCCGGAGGCCAACAGACCTCACCTTGCACACCTACTTCTCTGGAGCTAGATGACCAAAGAACAAATTTGCAGTTTTGCTTTTAGCCTTGCCTACTCACTGGTTCTTTTGTGCTCTCTCTGGTGGTCTTAGAAAAACAAATCAGTTGGTGCTGAAGCTGGGAGGAGACTGCTCCTCAGGCCACTAAGTGTTGAGGAACCTCCTCCTGCTCCCACGCCGCAGAAGGACCAGGACCTGAGATCCGCTTTCCTCACTCTCATGGCCTCTCTGGGATAAGTGCCCTTGTCTCCTCTTTACCTCCCTTGGCCAAAAATCCTGCGCAAGTCCAAGGCCTACTTTTGAGCCACCAAGCTGCTCGGAAGACCCATTCAGGACAGAGACGTTTGTTGCCTGAAGGTAATCTCCACCTTGGCTCCAAGAGCCTCCAGTCAGTCTCTGGTGATTTCAAAGGACGCTTTGAAGCCAGCCAGAGATCTCCATTGTGTAAATAAAGAGGAAACAAATGGGAAACCTACAGTTCAAATTTCTAAAGAGCACCACTTTAGGGTTCATCCTAGTCAATTTAAAAACTTTACAGTTGTTAATTTTTCTTTCCACTGTGGCGAGGCCCCAATACAAACTAGACAATCAGTCTCAGTGGTCACCAGAAGGCACCTTAGACTGCAATGTTCTGATAGACCTCAGCAATTTCTGCCAGCTGCTAGGCAATTGGTCCGAAATTAATTACATACAAGGCTTTCGCCTTACGCTCTCGTCCCGACTTGTGTAGCTGGTGTTCTTTGGTCCAGGTTATGCTGGCCAAGGACCCTGGCTCACAGGAACCCGAAAAAGAGGAGTCTTTATTCCTTTCTGTTCAGCCGGAGGACCTAGGGTTTCCTTCTGTCTCTGTACCCTCACTCCCGCCCTACACTCCTCCTTCTTCCCCTGTCCAGACACTTTCATCCTCTTCTTTATCTACTAGTAGTCCATTCGGTCCTGTGCCTCCTTTGGAGTCACCAACTGGCTGTCTTGAGTCCCCTGATTCTGCTCACACCCGCTCTAAGTGCCCTCCTGATGCCCCTATTCCTGCCCCACACCCTCCTACAGTGTTAGCACCTTTGTGAGAGGTATCTGGGGCAGATGGGGTAGTCACAGTTCATGTCCCTTTTTCACTTGCCATCCTTTCCAAAATTGAGAAGGGTTTAGGTGATTTCTCAGCTAATTCTACCATATACATAAAGGAATTTAGATATCTTTGTCAGGCCTATGAGTTAACTTGGCATGACCTCCAGGTGATTCTAACTTCTACCCTAAACTCTCAGGAGCAAGAGTGCATCTTAGGAGCTGCCAGGCAGCATGCCAACCAATTACATTTAACTGATGCTGCCATTCCACTAGAGTAGCAAACAGTCCCCTTGGCAGACCCAGACTGGGACTACCATGTAGGCCAGCCTGGGTGCCGTAGATGAGACATAATGATCAAGTGTTTGTTGACTGGTTTGCAGGCAGCCTGAAACAAACCTTTAAATTTTAACAACTTAAAAGAACCAGAAGAAAATCCAGCTGCATTCTTAAATAGGATGACTGAGGCTCTAACCCAATATACCCGGTTAGATCCTGCCTCCCCCACAGGGACCACCATTTTGTCGTCTTATTTCATTTCTCAATCAGGTCCTGACATTCGTAAAAAACTTCAAAAGGTAGAGGATGGTCCTCAGACATCAATACAAGACCTAGTTAAATTAGCCTTTAAGGTCTATAACTCCAGAAGGAGGCAGTTGAGGTACAGCGGCAGGCTCACCTTGAACAGAAGGTGCATATCCTAGCGGCAGCGTTACAGCCCAGCCGTAACCCCAGACCAGAGAGCACACAACCCGCAGACTCCAAGGCTAAAAAAGGAGCCTGCTATAAGTGTGGCAAGGCAGGACACTATGCCGACAAGTGTCCACAAGGTCCCTGAGCCCCAAGGCAGTCTTGCTATAAGTGCAAGGCATCAGTTCATTGGGTCAGTGAATGTCCTTATCCTCGTCCACTAGCAACCCCCTGCCCTGCTTGCCAACAGGAAGGACACTGGAAATCTGATTGCCCCACCCTGAGAACAGGTGCCACGTCTCAACGTGACCCCCTTTCCCAGGATTCTGGGAGCTCCTTGCAACTCCTACATTTGGACAATGACAACTGAAGGTGCTGGGACTCGGGGACTTCCAACACCCTCGCCGAGCCGTGGGTAACTCTCCTGGTAGCGGGTAAGACAATTTTTTTAATCGACAGTGGGGCTACATATTCTGTTTTGCCGTCCTTCTCTGGACCTGGTCTTCCATCCAATATCTCTGTAGTAGGAGTGTACGGATAGCCATCTACTCCACGAAAAACTCCACTCCTTAATTGCTGCCTGGCCAACAACTACTTTGCGCACTCATTCCTCATACCCAGGTAAAAAGGGCTCCTACCAAAAGCAATCAGTGGAAATCAGTTTGGCTTTCCCCCACTCACCTCAACCTTACTAAATTTTCTGAACTATCTCATACTCCCCAGCCTTGCGAGGCCTATCCTTCCAACGTATGCTTCCATTCCTCATTCTTCTAGCACTACTGTGCCGTATTTTATGCTTTGCCCCCATTTTGATCAAATTTCTCTGTGGCAAGATTCAAGAAATCACTCGCGTCACCTTCAACCAAATGCTTCTTCATTCGTACGTCCAAATACCAACCATAAGTTCTGACTTTAACAATGCCCCTTAACAGCAGGAGGTAGCCATATAGAACACGGCACCGCCTTATCACTATTATCAATAAAAGGTTGGACTGTTTGGATGAACGGAGGCAAGATGGCGCGCTTCTGGGTTCTTCATTATCAATTTTTCCCGTGAGCATGAAAATGTAGCCGGTGCCCAGGAAGGTGTAGACCAACCAGTCATGCACCAGGTGATCTCAGTCTGAAGAGACCAAAATTTACCTGGTGGCACCTGTGGAGTCCCTCCTCCTCCCCGACACGTCCGTGTCCCACCTATTGCCCTTTCACTCCTAGAAAAGCCGCTCCCGGCAGACATGTGGCGCGGGCTTCCTCAGCCCCCATTCTTGTTGGGACTGCATCTGGAACTCTGCCCGAGAGCTCTACAGGGCGACGCTCTCGAACTCCTTTGCCAGAGGATGACAGACCTCACCTTGAGCACCTTCTTCCCTGAAGCTAGATGACCAAAGAATAAATTTGCATTTTTGCTTTTAGCCTTGCCTACTCGCTGGTTCTTTTGTGCTCTCTCTGGTGGTCTTAGAAAAACAATTCAGCTTCCTTCTGGATTTTACTTGAGGATATTTCATTCTCCAAATTCTAAGGATGGTTCCCAAATGTCCTTCCTCAGATTCCACAAAAACAGTGATTTCAAGCTGCTCAATCCCAAGAATGGTTTAACTCTATGAGACGAATACAGATATCACAAAGCAGTTGCTCAGAACGTTTCTCTACCAGTTTCATCAGAACACGTTTCCTGGCTCACCACAAGCCTCCAGGCGTTGTTAAATATCCCTTCACAGATTCTTCAAAAACAGAGTTTCAAAACTGGGCAACGTAGAGTCAGCATTAACTTTGTGAATTGAATGCAAATATCAGAGAGCAGATTCTTGGAACACTTCTTCCTCGATTTTATTTCAGTATATTTCACTATTCACCGTAGTCCTCAATGCGTTCCAAAATATCACATTTTCGGTTTCAGAGGAACAGTTTTCAAACGCTGCCTTCTGAGAAAAGTGGTATAACTCCCTGAGTGCAATGCATATATCACAAAGCAGTTTTTCAGAAAGCGTCTATCCAGTTTTATCTGAAGATTTCTCCTCTTTCACTATTGGCCTGAGTGTGCTCCCCAATGTCCCTTAGAGGATCCATGTGTGATGGAGTTTCCAAACTGCATAATATAAGAAAAGTTTTAACTATGGGAGATGAATAAAGCAGATTCACAGAAATCATCGTCCCAGTTTTCCTCTAAGGATATTTCCTTTTTAACCATAACCGTCCCTGTACTCCCGAATGTCTTTTGTAGCTTTTTCTCCAAAAGGTATCCCGTAATCCTCTAGGAGAAGGAAGGGGTATCTCTGTGAGTATAAAGCACGCATCTCAAAGTGGCTCCTCAGAAAGCTTCTCTCCAGTTTCTATCTAAAGACGTTTCCTTTCTCACTGTAAGCCTCAAATCAGTCTGCAATATCCCTTTGCAGACAAAACAAAAACAGTGGCAGCATACTGCTCAATGAAAAGTGAAGCTTAACTGTGTGAGCATAATTCATGTGACACAGAGCAGTTTCACGGAACATTTCTTTCTGGTTTATCTCTGAGGTTATTTAGTGTTCAGGATATTCTAAAGAGTGTTTCCAAATGTCCTTTCTCAGATTCCCCAGAAACAGTGATTTCAAACTGCTCAATACAAAGAATGATTTAACTCTATGAGATGAAAACAAACATCACAAAACAGTTGTTCAGACGATTCTCTCCAATTTCCAATGGAGGACTTTTCCTTGCTCGACACAGACCTGCGGTTGCCAATTAATATCCCTTCGCAGAAACCTCAAAGAACGAATTTCACACTGAGAAATATAGACTAATTTTAATCCTGTGAATAGAATGGACATGCCAAAGACTAGTTTTTTCGAGTGCTTCTTTCTGCTTTTTATTGGACGACATTTCACTTTTTGGCATAGTCTTCAATGTGCTCCGAATATCACTCTTTTGGTTTCACAGGAACAGTGTTGAAACTGTGCCTTATGACAAGAACGTTATAACTCCCTGAGTGGAAAGCACACATTACCCAGCAGTTTCTCAGAAAGCTTCTCTGCAGTTTTTATGTGACTCTATTTCCTATTTCACAATAGGCACAAATGTGACTCAAACAACCCTTCGCGGATCAATCCACGAGGTAGTTTCTGAGCTGTGTAATGTAAAGAAAGCTTCATCTATGTGAGATTAATAAACATAGCAAAAACAGATTTACAGAAAGCTTCTTTCCAGGTTTTACCTGAAGATATGTGCTTTATCAACATAGTCCTGTATGTGCTCCCCAGGGTCCCTTCGTGAATCCATCCATGAGAGTTTCCAAGCTGCGTAATATAAAGAAAGCTTTAACTATGTGAGATGATTACACATATCACAGAGTAGTTTCCTAGAAAGCTTCTTTCCAGATTTTGTCTGAGGCTATTTCCCATTTCTCCATCGGCATCAACATGCTCCCGAATATCACCTGGTACCACTTCCCAAAAGGGTTCCCCTGACGCTGTATAAGAAGAGAGGTAAAACACTGTGACTGAAATGCAACACGTCACAAAGCAGTTCCTCAGAAAGCTTCTCTCCAGTTTCGGGCTGAGCATATTTCCTTTTTCACTGTTAGCCTAAAAGTGCTCCCGAATATCCCATCACATGCTAAATATACACAGGGTGAGAAAACTGATCAATGAAAATATAGGTTTAACTGTGTGAGCGTAATTCACGTGACACTGAGCAGTTTCACCGAAAGATTCCTTCTGGTTCTCTCTGCGGTTATTTCTTTTTCAGGATATTCTAAAGAGCATTTCCAAATGTCCTTTCTCAGATTCCACAGAAACAGTGATTTCAAACTGCTCAATCCAAAGAATGATTTAACTCTATGAGATGAATACAAGCATTGAAAAAAGTTACTCAGAAAGTTTCTCTCTGATTTTCGATGGAAGACATTTCCTTGCCTCACACAGGCCTCACACAGAACTCACAGAGGTTGCCACTTACTATCCCTTCACACAACCCTCAAAGACAGACTTTCAAACTGGGAAATGTAGAATAAAATTTAATCCTGTGAAAAGAATGGACATGTCAGAGAGCAGTTACTTCGAGTGCTTCTTTCTGTTTTTTATTGGACGACATTTCACTTTTTGCCATAGACTTCAATGTGCTCCCAATACCAGTCTTTTGGTTTTACAGAAACAGTGTTCAAACTGTGCCTTATGAGAAGGAATTTAAAACTCCCTGAGTGGAATGCACAGGACACCAATCAGTTTCTGAGAAAGCTTCTCTCTAGTTTTAATCTGACTATATTTCTTCTTTCACCATAGGCCCGAATGCGATCCCAAATGTCCCTTAGCGGATCAATCTATGAGGGAATTTCCAAGCTGCGCAATGTAAAGAAAGCTTCATCTATGTGAGATTAATAAACATAGCAAAAAGCAGAATCACTGAATGCTTCTTTCCAGTTTTATCTGAAGATATTTTCTTCTTCACCATAGTCCTGAATGCGCTCCCGAAGGTCCCTTCGTGGATCCGTGCATGACAGTCTCCAGGCTGCGTAATGTAAAGAAAGCTTTATCTATGTGAGACGATTACACATATCACAGAGAAGTTTCCTAGAAAGCTTCTTTTCAGTTTTTGTCTGAGGCTATTTCCCTTTTCCCCATCGGCATCAACATGCTCCCGAATATCACTTGGTACCTGTTTCTCCAAAAGGGTTTCCCCGACGCTGTATGAGAAGAGAGGCATAACACTGTGAGTTCAATGCACACGTCACAAAGCAGTTCCTTGGAAAGCTGCTCTCCAGTTTCGGTCTGAAAAAATTTCCTTTTTCACCGTAAGCCTTAAAGTGTTCCCGAGTATCCCATCACACGCTAAACATGCACATGGTTAGAAAACTCTCAATGAAATGAGAGGCTTAACTGAGCGAGAGGAATTAGGACAATACAGAGTAGTTTCCAGAAAGCTTCCTACTGGATTTTACTGAGGATATTTCTTTCTCCATATTCTAAGGTTCGTTCCCAAACATACTTCCTCAGATTCCACAAAAACAGTGATTTCAAGCTGCTCAATCAACAGAACATTTTTGCTGTATGAGACAAATACACAGATCGCAAAGCAGGTACTCATAACGTTTCTCTGCAGGTTTCAACAGAAGACGTTTCCTCACTGATGACATGCCCCCAGGCATCACTAAATATCCCTTCACAGATTCTTGAAAGACAGAGTTTCAAAACTGCACAACATAGAGTAAGCATTAACGATGTGAAGTGAATGCACATATCAGAGAACAGATTCTTGAAACGCTTCTTCCTCGACTTTCCTTCAGTACATTTCACTATTCGCCATAGTCCTCAATGCGTTCCGAAATATCACTTTTTCGGTATCACAGGAACAGTGTTAAAATGCTGCCTTGTGAGAAAAGAGGTATAACTCCTCGAGTGGAATGCATACATCACAAAGTAGTTTTTCAGAAAGCTTCTATGCAGTTTGATCTGAAGATATTTCCTTTTTCACCGTAAGCCTCAAAGTGCTCCTGAATATCCTTCGTGGATCCATCCACGAGGAGTTTCAAGCTGCGTAATGTAAAGAAAGCTTTATCTATGAGATGAATAAATATGGCTAACACAAAGCAGTTTCACAGAAATCTTCTTTCCAGTTTTTGTCTGAGGATATTTCCTTTTTCATCATAGCCCCCCCCTATACTCCCGAATGTCTTTTGGTAGCTCTTTCTCCAAAAGGGTTTCTGGAATCCTGCAGGAGAAGAAAGGTATGTTTCTGTGAGTGGAATGCACCCGTCACAAAGCAGCTCCTCACAAACCTTCTCTCCAGTTTCTATCTGAAGACGTTTTCTTTCTCACTGTAAACCTCAAAGTGCTCCTGAATATCCCTTCGCAGACCAAACAAAAACAATGACATGATACAGCTCCATGAAAAACGAAGCTTAACTGTGTGAGCGGAATTCATGTGACACAGAGCAGTTTCACAGAAAGCTTCCTTCTGGTTTCTCTCTGAGGTTATTTCTTTTTCAGGATATTCTAAGATCGTTTCCAAATGTCCTTTCTCAGATTCCACAGAAACAATTATTTCAAACTGCTCAATCCAAAGAATGATTTAACGGTATGAGATGAATACAAACATCACAAAATCGTTGCGCAGAAAGATTCTCTCCGATTTTTCATGAAGACAATTCCTTGCTCGACATACGCCTCTGGTTGCCACTTACTATTCCTTCACAGAAACCTCAAAGACGGACTTTCAAACTGCGAAATATAGAGGTAGCTTTAACCCTGTGAAAAAAAGACATGTCAGAGAGCAGTTTCTTGGAGTGCTTCCTTCTGTTTTTTATTGGATGACATTTCACTTTTTGCCATGGTCTTCAAAGTGCTCCGAATATCACTTTTGGTTTTACATTAAGAGTGTTCAAACTGTGCCTTACGAGAAGAAAGTTAAAATCCCCTGAGTGGAATGCACACATCACCAAGCAGTTTTTCCGAAAGCTTCTCTCCAGTTTTCATCTGACTATACTTCCTATTTCACCATAGGTGTGAATGTGATCCCAAATATCCCTTCGTGGATGCATACACGAGGCAGTTTCCAAGCTTCATAATGTAAAGGAAGCTTCATCTATGTCAGATGAATAAACATAACAAAAATCGGATTCACAGAAAGCTTCTTTCCAGTTTTTATCTAAAGATATTTCCCTTTTAACCATAGTCCAGAATGTGCTCCCAA
The DNA here is from genome assembly GCA_030247045.1 of Colobus guereza. NCBI lineage: Eukaryota > Metazoa > Chordata > Mammalia > Primates > Cercopithecidae > Colobus > Colobus guereza. Next base: position 3,418,675 of record CM058079.1, on the reverse strand, counting down.
AGGTTCCTTCATGGATCCGTCCATGACAGTTTCAAGCTGCGTAATGTAAAGAAAGCTTTATCTATGTGAGATGATTACACATGTCACAGAGTAGTTTCCCAGAAAGCGTCTTTCCAGTTTTTAGTCTGAGGCTATTTCCCTTTTCACCATCAGCATCAACATACTCCCGAATATCACTTGGTACCTGTTTCTCCAAAAGGGTTTACCCGACACTGTATGAGAAGAAAGGTATAACAATGTGAGTGGAATGCACACGTCACAAAGCAGTTCCTTGGAGAGCTTCTCTCCAGTTTCCTTCTGAACATATTTCCTATTTTACCTTAAGCCTCAAAGTGCTCCCGAATATCCCATCAAATGCTAA
>CM058079.1:3367814-3417814 GCA_030247045.1 Colobus guereza | reverse complement strand
GCCTTAAACCCCTCCAGAGTATCCCTTCGCAGACTAAACAAAAAGAGTGTTTTGATACTGCTCAATGAAATGAGAAGCTTAACCGTGTGAGTGGAATTCAAGTGACACAGAGCAGTTGGGCAGAAAGCTTCCTTCTAGTTTCTCTGAGGTTATTTCTTTTTCAGGATATTCCAAAGAACGTTTCCAAATATTCTCTCTCACATTCCAGAGAAATTCATTTCAAATTGCTCAATTGAAGGAATGATTTAACACTATGAGATGAACACAAACATCACAAAAGTGTTGCAGAGAAAGCTTCTCTCCCATTTTCAATGGAAGACTTTTCCATGCCTCACACAGGCCTCCGGTTGCCACTTCCTATCTCTTCACAGAATCCTCAAAGACCGACTTTCAAACTGGGAAATGTAGAGTAAGCTTTAACCCTGTGAAAAGAATGAACTTGTCAAAGAGCAGTTTCTTCAAGTGCTTCTTTCTGTTTTTTATTGGACGACATTTCACTTATTGCCATAGTCTTCAATGTGTTCCAAATATCACTGTTTTGGTTTTATAGGAACAGTGTTCAAACTGTGCCTTAGGAGAAGAAACTTATAACTCCCTGAGTGGAATGCACACATCACCAAGCAATTTCTCAGAAAGCTCCTCTCCAGTTTTTATCTGACTATATTTCCTCTTTCACCATAGGCCCGAATGTGACCTGAAATATTCCTTCACGGATCCACCCATGAGGGGGATTCCAAGCTGTGTAATGGAAAGAAAGCTTCATCTATGTGAGATGAATACACATAGCAAAAAGCAGGTTCACAGAGGGCGTCTTTAAGGTTTTTATCTGAAGATATTTCCTTTCTGTCCATAGTCCAGAATGTGCTCCCGAAGGTCCCTTCATGGATCCGTCGATGACAGTTTCCAAGCTGAATAATGTAAAGAAAGCTTTATCTATGTGAGATGATTACACATATCACAGAGTAATTTCCTAGAAAGCAACTTCCCAGGTCTTGTCTGAGGTTATTTCCCTTTTCACCATTGGCATCAACATGCTCCCGAGTACCACTTGGTACCTCTTTCCCCAAAAGAGTTTCCCAGACGCTGTATGAGAAGAGAAGTATAACACTGTGACTGAATGCACACATCACAAAGCAGTTCCTCAGAAAGCTTCTCTCCAGTTTCGGTCTGAACATATTTCCTTTTTCACCGTTAGCCTCAAAGTGCTCCTGAATGTCCCATGACATGCTAAACATACAAAGGGCTAGAAAACTGCTCAATAAAAAGATAGGCTTAACTGAGTGAGAGGAATTAAGATGAAACAGAGCAGTTTTACAGAAAGCTTCCTTCTGGATTTTACCTGAAGATATTTCTTTCTCCATAATCTAAGGATCGTTCCCAAATGTCCTTCCTCAGATTCCACAAAAACAGTGATTTCAAGCTGCTCAATCCAAAGAATGGTTTAACTCTATGAGAGGAATACACACATCACAAAGCAGTTTTTCAGAACGTTTCTCTTCAGGTGTCTTCGGAAGGCGTTTCCTTACTCACCACAAGCCTCCAGGCCTCACTACATAAACCTTCACAGATTCTTCCAGGACAGAGTTTCGAAACTCGGCCACATAGAGTAACCATTACTCTGTGAACTGAATGCACATATCAGAGATCAGATTCTAGGAACGCTTCTTCTTCGATTTTTTTTCAGTATATTTCACTATTCGTCATAGTACTCAATGCATTCCCAAATATCAATTTTTCGAATTCACAGGAACAGTGTTCAAATGCTGCCTTGTGAGAAAACAGGTATAACTCCCTGAGTGAAATCCATACATCACAAAGTAGTTTCTCAGAAAGCTTCTATGCAGTTTTATCTGAAGATTTCTCCTCTTTCACCTTTGGACTCAATGTGCTCCCTAATGACCCTTCGTGAATCCGTTCATGATGGAGTTTCCAAACTGCATAATAAAGGAAAAGTTTGACTATGCAACACGAATAAATGTAGCTAGCACAAAGCAGTTTCACGGAAATATTCTTTCCACTTCTTGTCTGAGGATATTTCCTTTTTCACTATAGCCCTCCCTATACTCGCGAATGTCTTTTGGTAGCTCTTTCTCTAAAAGGGATTCTGGAATCCTCTAGGAGAAGACAGGTATATTTCTGTGATTGGAATGTACACGTCACAAAGCAGCTTCTCAGAAAGCTACTCTCCAGTTTCTAGCTGAAGACCTTTCCTTTCTCACCATAAGCCTCAAAGCGCTCCTGAATATCCCTTCGCAGACTAAACAAAAACAATGTTATGAGACAGCTCAATGAAAAGAGAAGCTTAACTGTGTAAGCGGAATTCACGTGACACAGAGATGTTTCACAGAAAAATTTCTTCTGGTTTCTGTCTGAGATTATTCCTTTTTCAGGATATTCTAAAAGCGTTTCCAAATGTCCTTTCTCAGATTCAACAGAAACAGTGATTTCAAACTGCTCAATCCAAAGAATGTTTTAACTGTATGAAATGAATGCAAACATCACAAAATAGTTGCACAGAAAGCTTCTCTCCGATATTTTTTTATTATGCTTTAAGTTCTATGGTACATGTGCATAACGTGCAGGTTTGTTACATATGTATACTTGTGCCATGTTGGTGTGCTGCACCCATCAACTCGTCAGCCCCCTTCAATTCGTCATTTATATCCGATATAACTCCCAATGCAATCCCTCCCCCCTCCCCCCCATGATAGGCCCCGATGTGTGATGTTCCCCTTCCCGAGTCCAAGTGATCTCATTGTGCAGTTCCCACCTATGAGTGAGAACAGGCGGTGTTTGGTTTTCTGTTCTTGTGATATTTTGCTAAGAATGATGGTTTCCAGCTGCATCCATGTCCCTACAAAGGACGCAAACTCATCCTTTTTTATAGACGCATAATATTCCATGGTATATATGTGCCACATTTTCTTAATCCAGTCTGTCACAGATGGACGTTTGGGTTGATTCCAAGATTTTGCTATTGTGAATAGTGCCGCAATAAACATACGTGTGAATGTGTCTTTATAGCAGCATGATTTATAATCCTTTGGGTATATACCCAGTAGTGGGATGGCTGGGTCATATGGTACATCTAGATCTAGATCCTTGAGGAATCACCATACTGTTTTCCATAATGGTTGAACTAGTTTGCAATCCCACCAACACTGTAAAATTGTTCCTATTTCTCCACATCCTCTCCAGCACCTGTTGTTTCCTGACTTTTTAAAGATTGCCATTCTAACTGGTGTGAGATGATATCTAATTGTGGTTTTGATTGGCATTTCTCTGATGGTCAGTGATGATGAGCATTTTTTTCATGTGTCTGTTGGCTATATGAATGTCTTCTTCTGAGAAATGTCTGTTCATATCCTTTGCCCACGTTTGATGGGGTTGTTTTTTTTTCTTGTAAATTTGTTTGAGTTCTTTGTAGATTCTGGATATTAGCCCTTTGTCTGATGAGTAGATTGCAAACATTTTATCCCATTCTGTAGGTTGTCTTTTCACTCTGATAGTAGTTTCTTTTACTGTGCAGAAACGCTTTAGTTTAATCATATCCCATTTGTCAATTTTGGCTTTTGCTGCCGTTGCTTTTGGTGTTTTAGACATGAAGTCCTTGCCCATGCCTATGTCCTGAATGGTACCACCTAGGTTTTCTTCTAGGATTTTTATGGTATTAGGTCTAACATTTAAGTCTCTAATCCATCTTGAATTAATTTTCGTATAAGGAGTAAGGAAAGGATCCAGTTTCAGCTTTCTACTTATGGCTAGCCAATTTTCCCAGCACCATTTATTAAATAGGGAATCCTTTCCCCATTTCTTGTTTCTCTCAGGTTTATCAAAGATCAGACGGCTGTAGATGTGTGGTATTATTTCTGAGGACTCTGTTCTGTTCCATTGGTCTATAGCTCTGTTTTGGTACCAGTACCATGCTGTTTTGGTTACTGTAGCCTTGTAGTATAGTTTGAAGTCAGGTAGCGTGACGCCTCCAGCTTTGTCCTTTTGACTTAGGATTGTCTTGGCAATGCGGGCTCTTTTTGGTTCCATATGAACTTTAAAGCAGTTTTTCCAATTCTGTGAAGAAACTCATTGGTAGCTTGATGGGGATGGCATTGAATCTATAGATAACCTTGGGCAGTATGGCCATTTTCACGATATTGATTCTTCCTATCCATGAGCATGGTATGTTCTTCCATTTGTTAGTGTCCTCTTTGATTTCACTGAGCAGTGGTTTGTAGTTCTCCTTGAAGAGGTCCTTTACATCCCTTGTAAGTTGGATTCCTAGGTATTTTATTCTCTTTGAAGCAATTGTGAATGGAAGTTCATTCCTGATTTGCCTCTCTGCTTGTCTGTTACTGGTGTATAAGAATGCTTGTGATTTTTGCACATTAATTTTGTATCCTGAGACTTTGCTGAAGTTGCTTATCAGCTTAAGGAGATTTTTGGCTGAGACAATGGGGTTTTCTAAATATACAATCATGTCATCTGCGAACAGGGACAATTTGACTTCTTCTTTTCCTAACTGAATACCCTTGATTTCTTTCTCTTGCCTGATTGCCCTAGCCAGAACTTCCAACACTATGTTGAATAGGAGTGGTGAGAGGGCATCCCTGTCTTGTGCCAGTTTTCAAAGGAATTTTTCCAGTTTTGCCCATTCAGTATGATATTAGCTGTGGGTTTGTCATAAATAGCTCTTATTATTTTGAGGTACGTTCCATCAATACCAAATTTTTTGAGCGTTTTTAGCATGAAGGGCTGTTGAATTTTGTCAAAAGCCTTTTCTGCATCTATTGAGATAATCATGTGGTTCTTGTCTTTGGTTCTGTTTATATGCTGGATTACGTTTATTGATTTGCGAATGTTGAACCAGCCTTGCATCCCAGGGATGAAGCCCACTTGATCAGGGTGGATAAGCTTTTGATGTGCTGCTGAATCCGGTTTGCCAGTATTTTATTGAGGATTTTTGCATCGATGTTCATCAGGGATATTGGTCTAAAATTCTCTTTTTTGTTGTGTCTCTGCCAGGCTTTGGTATCAGGATGATGTTGGCCTCATAAAATGAGTTAGGAGGATTCCTCTTTTCTATTGATTGGAATAGTTTCAGAAGGAATGGTACCAGCTCCTCCTTGTACCTCTGGTAGAATTCAGCTGTGAATCCGTCTGGTCCTGGACTTTTTGGTGGGCAGGCTATTAATTGTTGCCTCAATTTCAGAGCCTGCTATTGGTCTATTCAGGGATTCAACTTCTTCCTGGTTTAGTCTTGGGAGAGTGTAAGTGTCCAGGAAATTATCCATTTCTTCTAAATTTTCTAGTTGATTTGCGTAAAGGTGTTTATAGTATTCTCTGATGGTAGTTTCTTTTGCTGTGCAGAAGCTCTTTAGTTTAATGAGATCCCATTTGTCAATTTTGGCTTTTGCTGCCGTTGCTTTTGGTGTTTTAGACATGAAGTCCTTGCCCATGCCTATGTCCTGAATGGTACTACCTAGATTTTCCTCTAGGGTTTTTATGGTATTAGGTCTAACATTTAAGTCTCTAATCCATCTTGAATTCATCTTCGTATAAGGAGTAAGGAAAGGATCCAGTTTCAGCTTTCTACTTATGGCTAGCCAATTTTCCCAGCACCATTTATTAAATAGGGAATCCTTTCCCCATTTCTTGTTTCTCTCAGGTTTATCAAAGATCAGACGGCTGTAGATGTGTGGTATTATTTCTGAGGACTCTGTTCTGTTCCATTGGTCTATAGCTCTGTTTTGGTACCAGTACCATGCTGTTTTGGTTACTGTAGCCTTGTAGTATAGTTTGAAGTCAGGTAGCGTGACGCCTCCAGCTTTGTCCTTTTGACTTAGGATTGTCTTGGCAATGCGGGCTCTTTTTGGTTCCATAGATTTAAACCGTTCTTTGTATTGAGCAGCTTGAAATGACTGTTTTTGGAATCTCAGGAAGGGCATTTGGGAACTATCCTTAGAATATGGAGAAAACAATATCCTCAGGTAAAATCTAGAAGGAAGCTTTTGTGAAAATCCTCTGTGTTGTCCTAATTCCTGTCATGCAGGTAAGCCTCTCATTTCATTGAGCAGTTTTCTAACCATGTGTATGTTTAGCATGTGATGGGTTACTCAGGAGCACTTTGAGGCTAACGGTGAAAAGGAAATATGTTCAGACCGAAACTGAAGAAAAACTTTCTGAGGAACTCCTATGTGACGTGTGCTTTAAACTCACAGTGGTATAACTTTCTTCTCATACAGCGTTGAGGAAATCCTTTTGGAGAAACAGGTACCAAGTGATATTCGGGAGCATGTTGATGCTGATGGTTGAAAGGAAATAGCCTCAGACAAAAACTGGAAAGAAGCTTTCTAGAAAACTACTCTGTGATATGTGTAATCATGTAGATAAATGTATCTTTAAATACATAGATAAAGGTTGCTTTACATTACACAGCTTGAAACTGTCATAGACAGATCCACAAAGAGACCTTCGAGAACACATTCTGGACCATGGTGAAAAGGAAATATCTTCAGATAAAAACTGGATAGAAGCTTTCTGAGGAGCTGCTTTGTGACGTGTGCATTCCACTCACAGAAATATACCTTTCTTCACCTAGAGGATTAAGGAATCCTTTTGAGAAAAAGCTACCAAGAGCAATTCGGGAGTATAGTGACGACTATGGTGAAAAAGCAAATATCTTCAGATAACAACTGGAAAGAAGCTTTCTGTGAATCTGCTTTTGCTATATTTATTCATCTCACATAGATGAAGCTTTCTTTACATTACACAGCTTGAAACTGTCATAGACAGATCCACAAAGAGACCTTCGAGAACACATTCTGGACCATGGTGAAAAGGAAATATCTTCAGATAAAAACTGGATAGAAGCTTTCTGAGAAACAGCTTGGTGATGAGTGCATTCCAATCAGGGAGTTATAACTTTCTTCTCATAAGGCATATATTGTACAGTGATCCTGTAAAACCAAAAGAGTGATGTTCAGAGCATATTGAAGACTATGGCAAAAGTGAAAGGTCGTCCAGTAAAAACAGAAAGAAGCACTCGAAGAAACTGCTCTCTGACATGTCCATTCTTTTCGTAGGGTTAAAGCTTACTCTACATTTCCCAGTTAGAAAGTCGGTCTTTGAGGTGTCTGCGAAAGGACAATAAGTGGTGACCGGAGGCCTGTGTGAGGAAAGGAAATGTTTTCCGTCAAAAATTGGAGAGACACTTTCTGTGCAACTCTTTTGTGATGTTTGTATTCATCTCATAGCGTTAAATCATTGTTTGGATATAGCAGTTTGAAATCACTGTTTCTGTGGAATCTGAGAAAGGACATTTGGAAACACTCTTTAGAATATCCTGAATAAGAAATAAGCTTAGACAGAAACCAGAAGGACTTTTCTCTGAAACATCTCTGTTTCACGTGAATTACGCTCACACAGCTAAGCTTCTCTATTCACTGAGCTGTATCGTAACACTGTTTTTGTTTAGTCTGTGAAGGGATATTCTGGAGGGCTTTGAGGCTTACGGTGATATAGGAAATGTCTTCAGATATAGACTGGAGAGAAGCTTTCTGAGGAGCTGCTTTGTGACGTGTGCATTCCACTCACAGAAATATACCTTTCTTCACCTAGAGGATTAAGGAATCCTTTTGAGAAAAAGCTACCAAGAGCAATTCGGGAGTATAGTGACGACTATGGTGAAAAAGCAAATATCTTCAGACAAACAAAACTGGAAAGAACATTGCTGTGAAACTGCTTTGTGTTAGATATATTCATTCGTCTCGCATACGTAACACTTAATTATATTATGCAGTTTGGAACACTGTCATGCACAGATTCTTGAAGGGACATTTGGGAGCACATTCAGGCCTATGGTGAAAGAGGAGATATCTTCAGATAAAAACTGGATAGAAGCTTTCTGAGAAACTACATTGTGATGTATACATTGCACTCAGGGTGTTATATCACTTTTCCCACAAGGCAGTGTTTGAACACTGTTCCTGTGAAACCGAAAAAGTGATATTTTGGAACGCATTGAGGACTATGGCGAATAGTGAAATATACTGAAATAAAATCAAGGAAGAAGCGTTCGAAGAATCTTCTCTCTTATATATGCATTCACTTCACAGTATTAATGCTTACACTATGTTGCCCATTTTCGAAACTCTGTCTTTGAAGAATCTCTGAAGGATATATACTGACACCGGAGGCTTATGGTGAGTGAGGAAACGTGTTCTGATGAAACCTGCACAGAAACGTTCTGAGCAACTGCTCTGCAATGCGTGTGTTAGTCCCATAGATTTAAACCGTTCTTTGTATTGAGCAGCTTGAAATGACTGTTTTTGGAATCTCAGGAAGGGCATTTGGGAACTATCCTTAGAATATGGAGAAAACAATATCCTCAGGTAAAATCTAGAAGGAAGCTTTCTGTGAATCTGCTTTGTGTTAGATATATTCATTCGTCTCGCATACGTAACACTTAATTATATTATGCAGTTTGGAACACTGTCATGCACAGATTCTTGAAGGGACATTTGGGAGCACATTCAGGCCTATGGTGAAAGAGGAGATATCTTCAGATAAAAACTGGATAGAAGCTTTCTGAGAAACAGCTTGGTGATGAGTGCATTCCAATCAGGGAGTTATAACTTTCTTCTCATAAGGCATATATTGTACAGTGATCCTGTAAAACCAAAAGAGTGATGTTCAGAGCATATTGAAGACTATGGCAAAAGTGAAAGGTCGTCCAGTAAAAACAGAAAGAAGCACTCGAAGAAACTGCTCTCTGACATGTCCATTCTTTTCGTAGGGTTAAAGCTTACTCTACATTTCCCAGTTAGAAAGTCGGTCTTTGAGGTGTCTGCGAAAGGACAATAAGTGGTGACCGGAGGCCTGTGTGAGGAAAGGAAATGTTTTCCGTCAAAAATTGGAGAGACACTTTCTGTGCAACTCTTTTGTGATGTTTGTATTCATCTCATAGCGTTAAATCATTGTTTGGATATAGCAGTTTGAAATCACTGTTTCTGTGGAATCTGAGAAAGGACATTTGGAAACACTCTTTAGAATATCCTGAATAAGAAATAAGCTTAGACAGAAACCAGAAGGACTTTTCTCTGAAACATCTCTGTTTCACGTGAATTACGCTCACACAGCTAAGCTTCTCTATTCACTGAGCTGTATCGTAACACTGTTTTTGTTTAGTCTGTGAAGGGATATTCTGGAGGGCTTTGAGGCTTACGGTGATATAGGAAATGTCTTCAGATATAGACTGGAGAGAAGCTTTCTGTGAATCTGCTTTTGCTATATTTATTCATCTCACATAGATGAAGCTTTCTTTACATTACACAGCTTGAAACTGTCATAGACAGATCCACAAAGAGACCTTCGAGAACACATTCTGGACCATGGTGAAAAGGAAATATCTTCAGATAACAACTGGAAAGAAGCTTTCTGAGAAACAGCTTGGTGATGAGTGCATTCCAATCAGGGAGTTATAACTTTCTTCTCATAAGGCATATATTGTACAGTGATCCTGTAAAACCAAAAGAGTGATGTTCAGAGCATATTGAAGACTATGGCAAAAGTGAAAGGTCGTCCAGTAAAAACAGAAAGAAGCACTCGAAGAAACTGCTCTCTGACATGTCCATTCTTTTCGTAGGGTTAAAGCTTACTCTACATTTCCCAGTTAGAAAGTCGGTCTTTGAGGTGTCTGCGAAAGGACAATAAGTGGTGACCGGAGGCCTGTGTGAGGAAAGGAAATGTTTTCCGTCAAAAATTGGAGAGACACTTTCTGTGCAACTCTTTTGTGATGTTTGTATTCATCTCATAGCGTTAAATCATTGTTTGGATATAGCAGTTTGAAATCACTGTTTCTGTGGAATCTGAGAAAGGACATTTGGAAACACTCTTTAGAATATCCTGAATAAGAAATAAGCTTAGACAGAAACCAGAAGGAAGCTTTCTGTGAAACTGCTTTGTGACGTGTGCATTCCTGTCACAGTGTTATACTTCTCTTCTCATACAGCGTTGAGGAAATCCTTTTGGAGAAACAGGTACCAAGTGATATTCGGGAGCAAGTTGATGTCGATGGTGAAAAGGAAATATCTTCAGATAAAAACTGGATAGAAGCTTTCTGAGAAACAGCTTGGTGATGAGTGCATTCCAATCAGGGAGTTATAACTTTCTTCTCATACAGCATCGGGAAACCCATTTGGAGAAACAGGTACCAAGTGATATTCGGGAGCAAGTTGATGTCGATGGTGAAAAGGAAATATCTTCAGATAAAAACTGGATAGAAGCTTTCTGAGAAACAGCTTGGTGATGAGTGCATTCCAATCAGGGAGTTATAACTTTCTTCTCATACAGCGTTGAGGAAATCCTTTTGGAGAAACAGGTACCAAGTGATATTCGGGAGCATGTTGATGCTGATGGTTGAAAGGAAATAGCCTCAGACAAAAACTGGAAAGAAGCTTTCTGTGAAACTGCTTTGTGTTAGATATATTCATTCGTCTCGCATACGTAACACTTAATTATATTATGCAGTTTGGAACACTGTCATGCACAGATTCTTGAAGGGACATTTGGGAGCACATTCAGGCCTATGGTGAAAGAGGAGATATCTTCAGATAAAAACTGGATAGAAGCTTTCTGAGAAACTACATTGTGATGTATACATTGCACTCAGGGTGTTATATCACTTTTCCCACAAGGCAGTGTTTGAACACTGTTCCTGTGAAACCGAAAAAGTGATATTTTGGAACGCATTGAGGACTATGGCGAATAGTGAAATATACTGAAATAAAATCAAGGAAGAAGCGTCAAGAATCTTCTCTCTTATATATGCATTCACTTCACAGTATTAATGCTTACACTATGTTGCCCATTTTCGAAACTCTGTCTTTGAAGAATCTCTGAAGGGATATATACTGACACCGGAGGCTTATGGTGAGTGAGGAAACGTGTTCTGATGAAACCTGCACAGAAACGTTCTGAGCAACTGCTCTGCAATGCGTGTGTTAGTCCCATAGATTTAAACCGTTCTTTGTATTGAGCAGCTTGAAATGACTGTTTTTGGAATCTCAGGAAGGGCATTTGGGAACTATCCTTAGAATATGGAGAAAACAATATCCTCAGGTAAAATCTAGAAGGAAGCTTTCTGTGAAACTGCTTTGTGACGTGTGCATTCCTGTCACAGTGTTATACTTCTCTTCTCATACAGCGTTGAGGAAATCCTTTTGGAGAAACAGGTACCAAGTGATATTCGGGAGCATGTTGATGCTGATGGTTGAAAGGAAATAGCCTCAGACAAAAACTGGAAAGAAGCTTTCTAGAAAACTACTCTGTGATATGTGTAATCATCTCACATAGATGAAGCTTTCTTTACATTACACAGCTTGAAACTGTCATAGACAGATCCACAAAGAGACCTTCGAGAACACATTCTGGACCATGGTGAAAAAGGAAATATCTTCAGATAAAAACTGGATAGAAGCTTTCTGAGGAGCTGCTTTGTGACGTGTGCATTCCTGTCACAGTGTTATACTTCTCTTCTCATACAGCGTAGGGGAAACCCTTTTGGGGAAACAGGTACCAAGTGATATTCAGGAGCATGTTGATGCTGATGGTGAAAATTGAAATAGCCTCAGACAAAAACTGGAAAGAAGCTTTCTAGAAAATTACTCTGTGATACGTGTAATCATCTCACATAGATAAAGCTTTCTTTACATTACACAGCTTGAAACTGTCATAGACAGATCCACAAAGAGACCTTCGAGAACACATTCTGGACCATGGTGAAAAAGGACATATGTTCAGATAAAAACTGGAAAGAAACTTTCTGTGAATCTGCTTTTTGCTATATTTATTCCTCTCACATAGATGAAGCTTTCTTTACATAACACAGCTTGAAACTGTCATAGACAGATCCACAAAGAGACCTTCGAGAACACATTCTGGACCATGGTGAAAAAGGAAATATGTTCAGACCGAAACTGAAGAAAAACTTTCTGAGGAACTCCTATGTGACGTGTGCTTTAAACTCACAGTGGTATAACTTTCTTCTCATACAGCATCGGGAAACCCATTTGGAGAAACAGGTACCAAGTGATATTCGGGAGCAAGTTGATGTCGATGGTGAAAAAGGAAATATCTTCAGATAAAAACTGGATAGAAGCTTTCTGAGGAGCTGCTTTGTGACGTGTGCATTCCTGTCACAGTGTTATACTTCTCTTCTCATACAGCGTTGAGGAAATCCTTTTGGAGAAACAGGTACCAAGTGATATTCGGGAGCAAGTTGATGTCGATGGTGAAAAAGGAAATATGTTCAGACCGAAACTGAAGAAAAACTTTCTGAGGAACTCCTATGTGACGTGTGCTTTAAACTCACAGTGGTATAACTTTCTTCTCATACAGCATCGGGAAACCCATTTGGAGAAACAGGTACCAAGTGATATTCGGGAGCAAGTTGATGTCGATGGTGAAAAAGGAAATATGTTCAGACCGAAACTGAAGAAAAACTTTCTGAGGAACTCCTATGTGACGTGTGCTTTAAACTCACAGTGGTATAACTTTCTTCTCATACAGCGTTGAGGAAATCCTTTTGGAGAAACAGGTACCAAGTGATATTCGGGAGCATGTTGATGCTGATGGTTGAAAGGAAATAGCCTCAGACAAAAACTGGAAAGAAGCTTTCTAGAAAACTACTCTGTGATATGTGTAATCATCTCACATAGATGAAGCTTTCTTTACATTACACAGCTTGAAACTGTCATAGACAGATCCACAAAGAGACCTTCGAGAACACATTCTGGACCATGGTGAAAAAGGAAATATCTTCAGATAACAACTGGAAAGAAGCTTTCTGTGAATCTGCTTTTTGCTATATTTATTCATCTCACATAGATGAAGCTTTCTTTACATTACACAGCTTGGAAAGTCCCTCATGGATGGATCCGCGGAAGGATATTTGGAATCACATTCTGGCCTATGGTGAAATAGGAAATATAGTCAGATTAAAACTGGAGAGAAGCTTTCTGAGAAACAGCTTGGTGATGAGTGCATTCCAATCAGGGAGTTATAACTTTCTTCTCATAAGGCATATATTGTACAGTGATCCTGTAAAACCAAAAGAGTGATGTTCAGAGCATATTGAAGACTATGGCAAAAAGTGAAAGGTCGTCCAGTAAAAAACAGAAAGAAGCACTCGAAGAAACTGCTCTCTGACATGTCCATTCTTTTCGTAGGGTTAAAGCTTACTCTACATTTCCCAGTTAGAAAGTCGGTCTTTGAGGTGTCTGCGAAAGGACAATAAGTGGTGACCGGAGGCCTGTGTGAGGAAAGGAAATGTTTTCCGTCAAAAATTGGAGAGACACTTTCTGTGCAACTCTTTTGTGATGTTTGTATTCATCTCATAGCGTTAAATCATTGTTTGGATATAGCAGTTTGAAATCACTGTTTCTGTGGAATCTGAGAAAGGACATTTGGAAACACTCTTTAGAATATCCTGAATAAGAAATAAGCTTAGACAGAAACCAGAAGGACTTTTTCTCTGAAACATCTCTGTTTCACGTGAATTACGCTCACACAGCTAAGCTTCTCTATTCACTGAGCTGTATCGTAACACTGTTTTTGTTTAGTCTGTGAAGGGATATTCTGGAGGGCTTTGAGGCTTACGGTGATATAGGAAATGTCTTCAGATATAGACTGGAGAGAAGCTTTCTGAGGAGCTGCTTTGTGACGTGTGCATTCCACTCACAGAAATATACCTTTCTTCACCTAGAGGATTAAGGAATCCTTTTGAGAAAAAGCTACCAAGAGCAATTCGGGAGTATAGTGACGACTATGGTGAAAAGGAAATATCTTCAGACAAACAAAACTGGAAAGAAGCTTTCTGTGAAACTGCTTTGTGTTAGATATATTCATTCGTCTCGCATACGTAACACTTAATTATATTATGCAGTTTGGAACACTGTCATGCACAGATTCTTGAAGGGACATTTGGGAGCACATTCAGGCCTATGGTGAAAGAGGAGATATCTTCAGATAAAAACTGGATAGAAGCTTTCTGAGAAACTACATTGTGATGTATACATTGCACTCAGGGTGTTATATCACTTTTCCCACAAGGCAGTGTTTGAACACTGTTCCTGTGAAACCGAAAAAGTGATATTTTGGAACGCATTGAGGACTATGGCGAATAGTGAAATATACTGAAATAAAATCAAGGAAGAAGCGTTCGAAGAATCTTCTCTCTTATATATGCATTCACTTCACAGTATTAATGCTTACACTATGTTGCCCATTTTCGAAACTCTGTCTTTGAAGAATCTCTGAAGGGATATATACTGACACCCGGAGGCTTATGGTGAGTGAGGAAACGTGTTCTGATGAAACCTGCACAGAAACGTTCTGAGCAACTGCTCTGCAATGCGTGTGTTAGTCCCATAGATTTAAACCGTTCTTTGTATTGAGCAGCTTGAAATCACTGTTTCTGTGGAATCTGAGAAAGGACATTTGGAAACACTCTTTAGAATATCCTGAATAAGAAATAAGCTTAGACAGAAACCAGAAGGACTTTTCTCTGAAACATCTCTGTTTCACGTGAATTACGCTCACACAGCTAAGCTTCTCTATTCACTGAGCTGTATCGTAACACTGTTTTTGTTTAGTCTGTGAAGGGATATTCTGGAGGGCTTTGAGGCTTACGGTGATATAGGAAATGTCTTCAGATATAGACTGGAGAAGCTTTCTGAGGAGCTGCTTTGTGACGTGTGCATTCCTGTCACAGTGTTATACTTCTCTTCTCATACAGCATCGGGAAACCCATTTGGAGAAACAGGTACCAAGTGATATTCGGGAGCAAGTTGATGTCGATGGTGAAAAGGAAATATGTTCAGACCGAAACTGTAGAGAAGCTTGATGAGAAACTGCTTTTGGACGTGTGCATTCCTGTCACAGTGTTATACTTCTCTTCTCATACAGCGTTGAGGAAATCCTTTTGGAGAAACAGGTACCAAGTGATATTCGGGAGCATGTTGATGCTGATGGTTGAAAGGAAATAGCCTCAGACAAAAACTGGAAAGAAGCTTTCTAGAAAACTACTCTGTGATATGTGTAATCATCTCACATAGATGAAGCTTTCTTTACATTACACAGCTTGAAACTGTCATAGACAGATCCACAAAGAGACCTTCGAGAACACATTCTGGACCATGGTGAAAAGGAAATATCTTCAGATAACAACTGGAAAGAAGCTTTCTGTGAAACTGCTTTGTGTTAGATATATTCATTCGTCTCGCATACGTAACACTTAATTATATTATGCAGTTTGGAACACTGTCATGCACAGATTCTTGAAGGGACATTTGGGAGCACATTCAGGCCTATGGTGAAAGAGGAGATATCTTCAGATAAAAACTGGATAGAAGCTTTCTGAGAAACAGCTTGGTGATGAGTGCATTCCAATCAGGGAGTTATAACTTTCTTCTCATACAGCGTTGAGGAAATCCTTTTGGAGAAACAGGTACCAAGTGATATTCGGGAGCAAGTTGATGTCGATGGTGAAAAAGGAACTATGTTCAGACCGAAACTGTAGAGAAGCTTGATGAGAAACTGCTTTTGGACGTGTGCATTCCTGTCACAGTGTTATACTTCTCTTCTCATACAGCGTTGAGGAAATCCTTTTGGAGAAACAGGTACCAAGTGATATTCGGGAGCAAGTTGATGTCGATGGTGAAAAGGAAATAGTCTCAGACAAAACGAAAGAAGTTTTCTAGGAAGCTACTCTGTGGTATGTGTAATCATGTAGATAAATGTATCTTTAAATACATAGATAAAGGTTGCTTTACATTACACAGCTTGAAACTGTCATAGACAGATCCACAAAGAGACCTTCGAGAACACATTCTGGACCATGGTGAAAAGGAAATATCTTCAGATAAAAACTGGATAGAAGCTTTCTGAGAAACTACATTGTGATGTATACATTGCACTCAGGGTGTTATATCACTTTTCCCACAAGGCAGTGTTTGAACACTGTTCCTGTGAAACCGAAAAAGTGATATTTTGGAACGCATTGAGGACTATGGCGAATAGTGAAATATACTGAAATAAAATCAAGGAAGAAGCGTTCGAAGAATCTTCTCTCTTATATATGCATTCACTTCACAGTATTAATGCTTACACTATGTTGCCCATTTTCGAAACTCTGTCTTTGAAGAATCTCTGAAGGGATATATACTGACACCCGGAGGCTTATGGTGAGTGAGGAAACGTGTTCTGATGAAACCTGCACAGAAACGTTCTGAGCAACTGCTCTGCAATGCGTGTGTTAGTCCCATAGATTTAAACCGTTCTTTGTATTGAGCAGCTTGAAATGACTGTTTTTTTGGAATCTCAGGAAGGGCATTTGGGAACTATCCTTAGAATATGGAGAAAACAATATCCTCAGGTAAAATCTAGAAGGAAGCTTTCTGTGAAACTGCTCTGTGTCACGTGAATTCCGCTCACACAGTTAAGCTTCTCTTTTCATTGAGCTGTATCATAACACTGTTTTTGTTTAGTCTGTGAAGGGATATTCTGGAGGGCTTTGAGGCTTACGGTGATAAAGGAAACGTCTTCAGATATAGACTGGAGAGAAGCTTTCTGAGGAGCTGCTTTGTGACGTGTGCATTCCACTCACAGAAATATACCTTTCTTCACCTAGAGGATTACGGAATCCCTTTTGAGAAAAAGCTACCAAGAGATATTCGGGAGTATAGTGACGACTATGGTGAAAAAGCAAATATCTTCAGACAACAACTGGAAAGAAGCTTTCTAGAAAACTACTCTGTGATATGTGTAATCATCTCACATAGATGAAGCTTTCTTTACATTACACAGCTTGAAACTGTCATAGACAGATCCACAAAGAGACCTTCGAGAACACATTCTGGACCATGGTGAAAAGGAAATATCTTCAGATAAAAACTGGATAGAAGCTTTCTGAGAAACTGCTTTTGGACGTGTGCATTCCACTCACAGAAATATACCTTTCTTCACCTAGAGGATTAAGGAATCCTTTTGAGAAAAAGCTACCAAGAGCAATTCGGGAGTATAGTGACGACTATGGTGAAAAAGCAAATATCTTCAGATAAAAACTGGATAGAAGCTTTCTGAGAAACTACTTTGTGTTACATATATTTATTCATCTCACATAGATGAAGCTTTCTTTACATTACACAGCTTGAAACTGTCATAGACAGATCCACAAAGAGACCTTCGAGAACACATTCTGGACCATGGTGAAAAAGGAAATAGTCTCAGACAAAAACTGGAAAGAAGCTTTCTAGAAAACTACTCTGTGATATGTGTAATCATGTAGATAAATGTATCTTTAAATACATAGATAAAGGTTGCTTTACATTACACAGCTTGAAACTGTCATAGACAGATCCACAAAGAGACCTTCGAGAACACATTCTGGACCATGGTGAAAAAGGAACTATGTTCAGACCGAAACTGTAGAGAAGCTTGATGAGAAACTGCTTTTGACGTGTGCATTCCTGTCACAGTGTTATACTTCTCTTCTCATACAGCGTTGAGGAAATCCTTTTGGAGAAACAGGTACCAAGTGATATTCGGGAGCAAGTTGATGTCGATGGTGAAAAAGGAAATATCTTCAGATAACAACTGGAAAGAAGCTTTCTAGAAAACTACTCTGTGATATGTGTAATCATCTCACATAGATGAAGCTTTCTTTACATTACACAGCTTGAAACTGTCATAGACAGATCCACAAAGAGACCTTCGAGAACACATTCTGGACCATGGTGAAAAAGGAACTATGTTCAGACCGAAACTGTAGAGAAGCTTGATGAGAAACTGCTTTTGACGTGTGCATTCCTGTCACAGTGTTATACTTCTCTTCTCATACAGCATCGGGAAACCCATTTGGAGAAACAGGTACCAAGTGATATTCGGGAGCAAGTTGATGTCGATGGTGAAAAAGGAACTATGTTCAGACCGAAACTGTAGAGAAGCTTGATGAGAAACTGCTTTTGACGTGTGCATTCCTGTCACAGTGTTATACTTCTCTTCTCATACAGCGTTGAGGAAATCCTTTTGGAGAAACAGGTACCAAGTGATATTCGGGAGCATGTTGATGCTGATGGTTGAAAGGAAATAGCCTCAGACAAAAACTGGAAAGAAGCTTTCTAGAAAACTACTCTGTGATATGTGTAATCATCTCACATAGATGAAGCTTTCTTTACATTACACAGCTTGAAACTGTCATAGACAGATCCACAAAGAGACCTTCGAGAACACATTCTGGACCATGGTGAAAAAGGAAATATCTTCAGATAACAACTGGAAAGAAGCTTTCTAGAAAACTACTCTGTGATATGTGTAATCATCTCACATAGATGAAGCTTTCTTTACATTACACAGCTTGAAACTGTCATAGACAGATCCACAAAGAGACCTTCGAGAACACATTCTGGACCATGGTGAAAAAGGAAATATCTTCAGATAAAAACTGGATAGAAGCTTTCTGAGGAGCTGCTTTGTGACGTGTGCATTCCTGTCACAGTGTTATACTTCTCTTCTCATACAGCGTTGAGGAAATCCTTTTGGAGAAACAGGTACCAAGTGATATTCGGGAGCAAGTTGATGTCGATGGTGAAAAAGGAAATAGTCTCAGACAAAAACTGGAAAGAAGCTTTCTAGAAAACTACTCTGTGATATGTGTAATCATGTAGATAAATGTATCTTTAAATACATAGATAAAGGTTGCTTTACATTACACAGCTTGAAACTGTCATAGACAGATCCACAAAGAGACCTTCGAGAACACATTCTGGACCATGGTGAAAAAGGAAATATCTTCAGATAAAAACTGGATAGAAGCTTTCTGAGAAACAGCTTGGTGATGAGTGCATTCCAATCAGGGAGTTATAACTTTCTTCTCATACAGCATCGGGAAACCCATTTGGAGAAACAGGTACCAAGTGATATTCGGGAGCATGTTGATGCTGATGGTTGAAAGGAAATAGCCTCAGACAAAAACTGGAAAGAAGCTTTCTAGAAAACTACTCTGTGATATGTGTAATCATCTCACATAGATGAAGCTTTCTTTACATTACACAGCTTGAAACTGTCATAGACAGATCCACAAAGAGACCTTCGAGAACACATTCTGGACCATGGTGAAAAAGGAAATATCTTCAGATAAAAACTGGATAGAAGCTTTCTGAGAAACAGCTTGGTGATGAGTGCATTCCAATCAGGGAGTTATAACTTTCTTCTCATACAGCATCGGGAAACCCATTTGGAGAAACAGGTACCAAGTGATATTCGGGAGCAAGTTGATGTCGATGGTGAAAAAGGAAATAGTCTCAGACAAAAACTGGAAAGAAGCTTTCTAGAAAACTACTCTCCAGTTTCGGTCTGAACATATTTCCTTTTCACCATAGTCATCACTATACTCCCAAATATCTCTTGGTAGCTTTTCTCCAAAAGGATTCCGTAATCCTCTAGGTGAAGAAAGGTATATTTCTGTGAGTGGAATGCACACATCACCAAGCAGTTTCTCAGAAAGCTTCTATCCAGTTTTTATCTGAAGATATTTCCTTTTCACCATAGTCATCACTATACTCCCAAATATCTCTTGGTAGCTTTTCTCCAAAAGGATTCCGTAATCCTCTAGGTGAAGAAAGGTATATTTCTGTGAGTGGAATGCACACGTCACAAAGCAGTTTCACAGAAAGCTTCTTTCCAGTTTTGCCCATTCAGTATGATATTAGCTGTGGGTTTGTCATAAATAGCTCTTATTATTTTGAGGTACGTTCCATCAATACCAAATTTTTGAGCGTTTTTAGCATGAAGGGCTGTTGAATTTTGTCAAAAGCCTTTTCTGCATCTATTGAGATAATCATGTGGTTCTTGTCTTTGGTTCTGTTTATATGCTGGATTACGTTTATTGATTTGCGAATGTTGAACCAGCCTTGCATCCCAGGGATGAAGCCCACTTGATCAGGGTGGATAAGCTTTTGATGTGCTGCTGAATCCGGTTTGCCAGTATTTTATTGAGGATTTTTGCATCGATGTTCATCAGGGATATTGGTCTAAAATTCTCTTTTTTGTTGTGTCTCTGCCAGGCTTTGGTATCAGGATGATGTTGGCCTCATAAAATGAGTTAGGAGGATTCCCTCTTTTCTATTGATTGGAATAGTTTCAGAAGGAATGGTACCAGCTCCTCCTTGTACCTCTGGTAGAATTCAGCTGTGAATCCGTCTGGTCCTGGACTTTTTGGTGGGCAGGCTATTAATTGTTGCCTCAATTTCAGAGCCTGCTATTGGTCTATTCAGGGATTCAACTTCTTCCTGGTTTAGTCTTGGGAGAGTGTAAGTGTCCAGGAAATTATCCATTTCTTCTAAATTTTCTAGTTGATTTGCGTAAAGGTGTTTATAGTATTCTCTGATGGTAGTTTCTTTTGCTGTGCAGAAGCTCTTTAGTTTAATGAGATCCCATTTGTCAATTTTGGCTTTTGCTGCCGTTGCTTTTGGTGTTTTAGACATGAAGTCCTTGCCCATGCCTATGTCCTGAATGGTACTACCTAGATTTTCCTCTAGGGTTTTTATGGTATTAGGTCTAACATTTAAGTCTCTAATCCATCTTGAATTCATCTTCGTATAAGGAGTAAGGAAAGGATCCAGTTTCAGCTTTCTACTTATGGCTAGCCAATTTTCCCAGCACCATTTATTAAATAGGAATCCTTTCCCCATTTCTTGTTTCTCTCAGGTTTATCAAAGATCAGACGGCTGTAGATGTGTGGTATTATTTCTGAGGACTCTGTTCTGTTCCATTGGTCTATAGCTCTGTTTTGGTACCAGTACCATGCTGTTTTGGTTACTGTAGCCTTGTAGTATAGTTTGAAGTCAGGTAGCGTGACGCCTCCAGCTTTGTCCTTTTGACTTAGGATTGTCTTGGCAATGCGGGCTCTTTTTTGGTTCCATATGAACTTTAAAGCAGTTTTTCCAATTCTGTGAAGAAACTCATTGGTAGCTTGATGGGGATGGCATTGAATCTATAGATAACCTTGGGCAGTATGGCCATTTTCACGATATTGATTCTTCCTATCCATGAGCATGGTATGTTCTTCCATTTGTTAGTGTCCTCTTTGATTTCACTGAGCAGTGGTTTGTAGTTCTCCTTGAAGAGGTCCTTTACATCCCTTGTAAGTTGGATTCCTAGGTATTTTATTCTCTTTGAAGCAATTGTGAATGGAAGTTCATTCCTGATTTGCCTCTCTGCTTGTCTGTTACTGGTGTATAAGAATGCTTGTGATTTTTGCACATTAATTTTGTATCCTGAGACTTTGCTGAAGTTGCTTATCAGCTTAAGGAGATTTTTGGCTGAGACAATGGGGTTTTCTAAATATACAATCATGTCATCTGCGAACAGGGACAATTTGACTTCTTCTTTTCCTAACTGAATACCCTTGATTTCTTTCTCTTGCCTGATTGCCCTAGCCAGAACTTCCAACACTATGTTGAATAGGAGTGGTGAGAGAGGGCATCCCTGTCTTGTGCCAGTTTTCAAAGGAATTTTTCCAGTTTTGCCCATTCAGTATGATATTAGCTGTGGGTTTGTCATAAATAGCTCTTATTATTTTGAGGTACGTTCCATCAATACCAAATTTTTTGAGCGTTTTTAGCATGAAGGGCTGTTGAATTTTGTCAAAAGCCTTTTCTGCATCTATTGAGATAATCATGTGGTTCTTGTCTTTGGTTCTGTTTATATGCTGGATTACGTTTATTGATTTGCGAATGTTGAACCAGCCTTGCATCCCAGGGATGAAGCCCACTTGATCAGGGTGGATAAGCTTTTGATGTGCTGCTGAATCCGGTTTGCCAGTATTTTATTGAGGATTTTTGCATCGATGTTCATCAGGGATATTGGTCTAAAATTCTCTTTTCACTGAGCTGTATCGTAACACTGTTTTTGTTTAGTCTGTGAAGGGATATTCTGGAGGGCTTTGAGGCTTACGGTGATATAGGAAATGTCTTCAGATATAGACTGGAGAGAAGCTTTCTGAGAAACAGCTTGGTGATGAGTGCATTCCAATCAGGGAGTTATAACTTTCTTCTCATACAGCATCGGGAAACCCATTTGGAGAAACAGGTACCAAGTGATATTCGGGAGCAAGTTGATGTCGATGGTGAAAAGGAAATATCTTCAGATAACAACTGGAAAGAAGCTTTCTAGAAAACTACTCTGTGATATGTGTAATCATCTCACATAGATGAAGCTTTCTTTACATTACACAGCTTGAAAGTCCCTCATGGATGGATCCGCGGAAGGATATTTGGAATCACATTCTGGCCTATGGTGAAAGAGGAGATATCTTCAGATAACAACTGGAAAGAAGCTTTCTGTGAATCTGCTTTTGCTATATTTATTCATCTCACATAGATGAAGCTTTCTTTACATTACACAGCTTGAAAGTCCCTCATGGATGGATCCGCGGAAGGATATTTGGAATCACATTCTGGCCTATGGTGAAAGAGGAGATATCTTCAGATAACAACTGGAAAGAAGCTTTCTAGAAAACTACTCTGTGATATGTGTAATCATGTAGATAAATGTATCTTTAAATACATAGATAAAGGTTGCTTTACATTACACAGCTTGAAAGTCCCTCATGGATGGATCCGCGGAAGGATATTTGGAATCACATTCTGGCCTATGGTGAAAGAGGAGATATCTTCAGATAACAACTGGAAAGAAGCTTTCTGTGAATCTGCTTTTGCTATATTTATTCATCTCACATAGATGAAGCTTTCTTTACATTACACAGCTTGGAAAGTCCCTCATGGATGGATCCGCGGAAGGATATTTGGAATCACATTCTGGCCTATGGTGAAAGAGGAGATATCTTCAGATAACAACTGGAAAGAAGCTTTCTGTGAATCTGCTTTTGCTATATTTATTCATCTCACATAGATGAAGCTTTCTTTACATTACACAGCTTGAAACTGTCATAGACAGATCCACAAAGAGACCTTCGAGAACACATTCTGGACCATGGTGAAAAGGAAATATCTTCAGATAACAACTGGAAAGAAGCTTTCTAGAAAACTACTCTGTGATATGTGTAATCATCTCACATAGATGAAGCTTTCTTTACATTACACAGCTTGAAAGTCCCTCATGGATGGATCCGCGGAAGGATATTTGGAATCACATTCTGGCCTATGGTGAAAGAGGAGATATCTTCAGATAACAACTGGAAAGAAGCTTTCTAGAAAACTACTCTGTGATATGTGTAATCATCTCACATAGATGAAGCTTTCTTTACATTACACAGCTTGAAACTGTCATAGACAGATCCACAAAGAGACCTTCGAGAACACATTCTGGACCATGGTGAAAAGGAAATATCTTCAGATAACAACTGGAAAGAAGCTTTCTGTGAATCTGCTTTTGCTATATTTATTCATCTCACATAGATGAAGCTTTCTTTACATTACACAGCTTGAAACTGTCATAGACAGATCCACAAAGAGACCTTCGAGAACACATTCTGGACCATGGTGAAAAGGAAATATCTTCAGATAAAAACTGGATAGAAGCTTTCTGAGGAGCTGCTTTGTGACGTGTGCATTCCTGTCACAGTGTTATACTTCTCTTCTCATACAGCATCGGGAAACCCATTTGGAGAAACAGGTACCAAGTGATATTCGGGAGCAAGTTGATGTCGATGGTGAAAAGGAAATATCTTCAGATAACAACTGGAAAGAAGCTTTCTAGAAAACTACTCTGTGATATGTGTAATCATCTCATAGCGTTAAATCATTGTTTGGATATAGCAGTTTGAAATCACTGTTTCTGTGGAATCTGAGAAAGGACATTTGGAAACACTCTTTAGAATATCCTGAATAAGAAATAAGCTTAGACAGAAACCAGAAGGACTTTTCTCTGAAACATCTCTGTTTCACGTGAATTACGCTCACACAGCTAAGCTTCTCTATTCACTGAGCTGTATCGTAACACTGTTTTTGTTTAGTCTGTGAAGGGATATTCTGGAGGGCTTTGAGGCTTACGGTGATATAGGAAATGTCTTCAGATATAGACTGGAGAGAAGCTTTCTGAGAAACAGCTTGGTGATGAGTGCATTCCAATCAGGGAGTTATAACTTTCTTCTCATACAGCGTTGAGGAAATCCTTTTGGA
The DNA here is from genome assembly GCA_030247045.1 of Colobus guereza. Lineage (NCBI taxonomy): Eukaryota > Metazoa > Chordata > Mammalia > Primates > Cercopithecidae > Colobus > Colobus guereza. The sequence continues at coordinate 3,393,620 of CM058079.1, read as the reverse complement.
GAAACAGGTACCAAGTGATATTCGGGAGCAAGTTGATGTCGATGGTGAAAAGGAAATATCTTCAGACAAACAAAACTGGAAAGAAGCTTTCTAGAAAACTACTCTGTGATATGTGTAATCATCTCACATAGATGAAGCTTTCTTTACATTACACAGCTTGAAAGTCCCTCATGGATGGATCCGCGGAAGGATATTTGGAATCACATTCTGGCCTATGGTGAAAGAGGAGATATCTTCAGATAACAACTGGAAAGAAGCTTTCTGTGAATCTGCTTTTGCTATATTTATTCATCTCACATAGATGAAGCTTTCTTTACATTACACAGCTTGAAAGTCCCTCATGGATGGATCCGCGGAAGGATATTTGGAATCACATTCTGGCCTATGGTGAAAGAGGAGATATCTTCAGATAAAAACTGGATAGAAGCTTTCTGAGAAACAGCTTGGTGATGAGTGCATTCCAATCAGGGAGTTATAACTTTCTTCTCATACAGCGTTGAGGAAATCCTTTTGGAGAAACAGGTACCAAGTGATATTCGGGAGCAAGTTGATGTCGATGGTGAAAAGGAAATATCTTCAGATAACAACTGGAAAGAAGCTTTCTGTGAATCTGCTTTTGCTATATTTATTCATCTCACATAGATGAAGCTTTCTTTACATTACACAGCTTGAAACTGTCATAGACAGATCCACAAAGAGACCTTCGAGAACACATTCTGGACCATGGTGAAAAGGAAATAGTCTCAGACAAAACGAAAGAAGTTTTCTAGGAAGCTACTCTGTGGTATGTGTAATCATCTCACATAGATGAAGCTTTCTTTACATTACACAGCTTGAAAGTCCCTCATGGATGGATCCGCGGAAGGATATTTGGAATCACATTCTGGCCTATGGTGAAAGAGGAGATATCTTCAGATAACAACTGGAAAGAAGCTTTCTGTGAATCTGCTTTTGCTATATTTATTCATCTCACATAGATGAAGCTTTCTTTACATTACACAGCTTGAAACTGTCATAGACAGATCCACAAAGAGACCTTCGAGAACACATTCTGGACCATGGTGAAAAGGAAATATCTTCAGATAACAACTGGAAAGAAGCTTTCTGTGAATCTGCTTTTGCTATATTTATTCATCTCACATAGATGAAGCTTTCTTTACATTACACAGCTTGAAAGTCCCTCATGGATGGATCCGCGGAAGGATATTTGGAATCACATTCTGGCCTATGGTGAAAGAGGAGATATCTTCAGATAAAAACTGGATAGAAGCTTTCTGAGGAGCTGCTTTGTGACGTGTGCATTCCACTCACAGAAATATACCTTTCTTCACCTAGAGGATTAAGGAATCCTTTTGAGAAAAAGCTACCAAGAGCAATTCGGGAGTATAGTGACGACTATGGTGAAAAAGCAAATATCTTCAGACAAACAAAACTGGAAAGAAGCTTTCTAGAAAACTACTCTGTGATATGTGTAGATATTTCCTTTTCACCATAGTCCAGAATGTGCTCCCAGAGGTCCCTTCGTGGATCCGTCCATGACAGTTTCAAGCTGTGTAATGTAAAGAAAGCTTTATCTATGTGAGATGAATAAATATATCTAACACAAAGCAGTTTCACAGAAAGCTTCTTTCCAGTTTTATCTGAAGATATTTCCTTTTCACCATTGGCATCAACATGCTCCCGAATATCACTTGGTACCTGTTTCTCCAAAAGGGTTTCCCAGACGCTGTATGAGAAGAGAGGTGTAACACTGTGAGTTTAAAGCACAAGTCACAAAGTAGTTTCTCAGAAAGCTTCTATCCAGTTTTATCTGAAGATATTTCCTTTTCACCATCAGCATCAACATGCTCCCGAATATCACTTGGTACCTGTTTCTCCAAAAGGGTTTCCCAGACGCTGTATGAGAAGAGAGGTGTAACACTGTGAGTTTAAAGCACAAGTCACAAAGTAGTTTCTCAGAAAGCTTCTATCCAGTTTTATCTGAAGATATTTCCTTTTCACCATCAGCATCAACATGCTCCCGAATATCACTTGGTACCTGTTTCTCCAAAAGGGTTTCCCAGACGCTGTATGAGAAGAGAGGTGTAACACTGTGAGTTTAAAGCACAAGTCACAAAGTAGTTTCTCAGAAAGCTTCTCTCCAGTTTCGGTCTGAACATATTTCCTTTTCACCATTGGCATCAACATGCTCCCGAATATCACTTGGTACCTGTTTCTCCAAAAGGGTTTCCCAGACGCTGTATGAGAAGAGAGGTGTAACACTGTGAGTTTAAAGCACAAGTCACAAAGTAGTTTCTCAGAAAGCTTCTATCCAGTTTTATCTGAAGATATTTCCTTTTCACCATTGGCATCAACATGCTCCCGAATATCCCTTCACTGATTCTTCAAGGACGGAGTTTCTAAGTGGGGCAGCATAGAGTAAGCATTAACTCTGTGGACTGAGTGCACATGTCAGAGAGCAGATTCTTGCAACACTTTTTCCGTGCTTTTATTTCAGTATATTTCACTATTCGCCATAGTCCTCAATGCGTTCTGAAATATCACTTTTTCGGTTTCACAGGAACAGTGTTCAAACACTGCCTTGTGAGAAAAGAGATATAACTCCCTGAGTGGAATGCACACATCACAAAGTAGTTTCTCAGAAAGCTTCTATCCAGCTTTTATCTGAAGATATCTCCTCTTTCACCATAGGCCTGAATGTGCTCCCAGAGGTCCCTTCGTGGATCCGTCCATGACAGTTTCAAGCTGCATAATGTAAAGAAAGCTTTATCTATGTGAGATGAATAAATATATCTAACACAAAGCAGTTTCACAGAAATTTTCTTTCCAGTTTTATCTGAAGATATTTCCTTTTCACCATTGGCATCAACATGCTCCCGAATATCACTTGGTACCTGTTTCTCCAAAAGGATTCGGAATCCTCTAGGAGAAGAAAGGTATATTTCTGTGAGTAGAATGCACACCTCACAAAGCAGGTCCTCAGAAAGCTTCTCACCAGTTTCCATCTGAAGACGTTTCCTTTTCCACCATAAGCCTCAAAGCCCTCCCGAATATCCCTTCACAGACTTAAAAAAAAACAGTGTTATAATACAGCTCAATGAAAAGAGAAGCTTAACTGTCTGAGCAGAATTCAGGTGACACAGAGCAGTTTCACAGAAAGCTTCCTTCTGGTTTCTCTGAGGTTTTTTTTCAGGATATTCTAAGGAGTGTTTCCAAATGTCCTTTCTCAGATTCCACAGAAACAGTGATTTCAAACTGCTCAATCCAAAGAATGGTTTAACTCTATGAGATGAATACAAACATCACAAAGCAGTTTCACAGAAAGCTTCTCTCCAGGTTTTGATGGACGACATTTCCTTGCTCAACACAGAATTCCGGTTACCACATACTATTCCTTTGCAGAACCCTCAAAGACCGCCCTTCAAACTGGGAAATGTAGAGTAAGCTTTAACCCTGTGAAAAGCATGGACATTTGAGAGCAGTTTCTTCGAGTGCTTCTTTCTGTTTTTATTGCACGTCGTTTCACTTTTTTCCATAGTCTTCAAAGTGCTCCGAATATCACTCTTTTGGTTTCAATGGAAGAGTGTTCATACTGTGCCTTATGAGAAGAAAATTATAACTCCCTGAGTGGAATGCACACATCACAAAGCAGTTCCTCAGAAAGCTTCTATCCAGTTTTATCTGAAGATATTTCCTTTTCACCATTGGCTCAAATGTGATCCCAAATATCCCTTCACGGATCCATCCACGAGGAGTTTCAAGCTGCGTAATGTAAAGAAAGCTTTATCTATGTGAGATGAATAAATATATCTAACACAAAGCAGTTTCACAGAAAGCTTCTTTCCAGTTTTATCTGAAGATATTTCCTTTTCACCATAGTCCAGAATGTGCTCCCAGAGGTCCCTTCGTGGATCCGTCCATGACAGTTTCAAGCTGCATAATGTAAAGAAAGCTTTATCTATGTGAGATGAATAAATATATCTAACACAAAGCAGTTTCACAGAAAGCTTCTTTCCAGTTTTTGTCTGAGGCTATTTCCTTTTCACCATTGGCATCAACATGCTCCCGAATATCACTTGGTACCTGTTTCTCCAAAAGGGTTTCCCCGACGCTGTATGAGAAGAGAGGTATAACACTGTGACTGAATGCACATGTCACAAAGCAGTTCCTCAGAAAGCTTCTCTCCAGTTTCGGTCTGAACATATTTCCTTTTCACCATCAGCATCAACATGCTCCCGAATATCCCATGACACAGTAAACATACAAAGGGCTAGAAAACTGCTCAATGAAAAGAGAAGCTTAACTGTCTGAGCAGAATTCAGGTGACACAGAGCAGTTTCACAGAAAGCTTCCTTCTGGATTTTACCTGAGGATATTTCTTTCTCCATATTCTAAGGATCGTTCCCAAATGTCCTTCCTCAGATTCCACAAAACAGTGATTTCAAGCTGCTCAATCCAAAGAATGGTTTAACTCTATGAGATGAATACAAACATCACAAAGCAGTTTCACAGAAAGCTTCTTTCCAGTTTTATCTGAAGATATTTCCTTTTCACCATCAGCATCAACATGCTCCCGAATATCACTTGGTACCTGTTTCTCCAAAAGGGTTTCCCAGACGCTGTATGAGAAGAGAGGTGTAACACTGTGAGTTTAAAGCACAAGTCACAAAGTAGTTTCTCAGAAAGCTTCTATCCAGTTTTATCTGAAGATATTTCCTTTTCACCATTGGCATCAACATGCTCCCGAATATCACTTGGTACCTGTTTCTCCAAAAGGGTTTCCCAGACGCTGTATGAGAAGAGAGGTGTAACACTGTGAGTTTAAAGCACAAGTCACAAAGTAGTTTCTCAGAAAGCTTCTATCCAGGTGTCTTCAGAAGGCGTTTCCTCGCTCACCACAAGCCTCCTGGCATCACTACATAACCCTTCACAGATTCTTCCTAGACAGAGTTTTGAAACTGGGCCACATAGAGTAACCATTACTCTGTGAACTGAATGCACATATCAGAGATCAGATTCTAGGAACGCTTCTTCTTCGATTTTTTTTTCAGTATATTTCACTATTCGTTATAGTCCTAAATGCATTCCCAAATATCAATTTTTCGAATTCACAGGAACAGTGTTCAAATGCTGCCTTGTGAGAAAACAGGTATAACTCCCTGAGTGGAATGCATACATCACAAAGTAGTTTCTCAGAAAGCTTCTATGCAGTTTTATCTGAAGATTTCTCCTCTTTCACCATAGGCCTGAATGTGCTCCCAGAGGTCCCTTCGTGGATCCGTCCATGATGGAGTTTCCAAACTGCATAATAAAGGAAAAGTTTGACTATGCAAGACGAATAAATGTAGCTAGCACAAAGTAGTTTCTCAGAAAGCTTCTTTCCAGTTTTTGTCTGAGGCTATTTCCTTTTCACCATTGGCATCAACATGCTCCCGAATATCACTTGGTACCTCTTTCTCCAAAAGGGTTTCCCAGACGCTGTATGAGAAGAGAAGTATAACACTGTGACTGAATGCACATGTCACAAAGCAGTTTCACAGAAAGCTTCTCTCCAGTTTCTATCTGAAGACGTTTCCTTTCTCACCATAAGCCTCAAAGCCCTCCCGAATATCCCATGACACAGTAAACATACAAAGGGCTAGAAAACTGCTCAATGAAAAGAGAAGCTTAACTGTCTGAGCAGAATTCAGGTGACACAGAGCAGTTTCACAGAAAGCTTCCTTCTGGATTTTACCTGAGGATATTTCTTTCTCCATATTCTAAGGATCGTTCCCAAATGTCCTTCCTCAGATTCCACAAAACAGTGATTTCAAACTGCTCAATCCAAAGAATGGTTTAACTCTATGAGAGGAATGCACACATCACAAAGTAGTTTCTCAGAAAGCTTCTATCCAGTTTTATCTGAAGATATTTCCTTTTCACTGTTAGCCTCAAAGTGCTCCCGAATATCCCATGACACAGTAAACATACAAAGGGCTAGAAAACTACTCTGTGATATGTGTAATCATCTCACATAGATAAAGCTTTCTTTTTCTTTTTTTTATTATACTTTAAGTTCTAGGGTACATGTGCATAACGTGCAGGTTTGTTACATATGTATACTTGTGCAATGTTGGTGTGCTGCACCCATCAACTCGTCAGCACCCATCAATTCATCGTTTATATCAGGTATAACTCCCCAATGCAATCCCTCCCCTCCCCTCCCCTCCCCATGATAAGCCCAGTGTGTGATGTTCCCTTCCCGAGTCCAAGTGATCTCATTGTTCAGTTCCCACCTATGAGTGAGAACATGCGGTGTTTGGTTTCTCTTCTTGTGATAGTTTGCTAAGAATGATGGTTTCCAGCTGCATCCATGTCCCTACAAGGGATGCAAACTCATCCTTTTTATGGCTGCATAGTATTCCATGGAGTATATGTGCCACATTTTCTTAATCCAGTCTGTCACAGATGGACATTTGGGTTGATTCCAAGTCTTTGCTATTGTGAATAGTGCCGCAATAAACATACGTGTGCATGTGTCTTTGTAGTAGAATAATTTATAATCCTTTGGGTATATACCCAGTAGTGGGATGGCTGGGTCATATGGTACATCTAGTTCTAGATCCTTGAGGAATCGCCATACTGTTTTCCATAATGGTTGAACTAGTTTACAATCCCACCAACAGTGTAAAAGTGTTCCTATTTCTCCACATCCTCTCCAGCGCTTGTTGTTTCCTGACATTTTAATGATTGCCATTCTAACTGGTGTGAGATGATATCTAATTGTGGTTTTGATTTGCATTTCTCTGATGGCCAGTGATGATGAGCATTTTTCATGTGTCTGTTGGCTATATGAATGTCTTCTTTTGAGAAATGTCTGTTCATATCCTTTGCCCACTTTTTGATGGGGTTGTTTGTTTTTTCTTGTATATTTGTTTGAGTTCTTTGTAGATTCTGGATATTAGCCCTTTGTCAGACGAGTAGATTGCAAAATTTTCTCCCATTCTGTAGGTTTCCTGTTCACTCTGATGGTAGTTTCTTTTGCTGTGCAGAAGCTCTTTAGTTTAATGAGATCCCATTTGTCAATTTTGGCTTTTGCTGCCGTTGCTTTTGGTGTTTTAGACATGAAGTCCTTGCCCATGCCTATGTCCTGAATGGTACTACCTAGATTTTCCTCTAGGGTTTTTATGGTATTAGGTCTAACATTTAAGTCTCTAATCCATCTTGAATTCATCTTCGTATAAGGAGTAAGGAAAGGATCCAGTTTCAGCTTTCTACTTATGGCTAGCCAATTTTCCCAGCACCATTTATTAAATAGGAATCCTTTCCCCATTTCTTGTTTCTCTCAGGTTTGTCAAAGATCAGACGGCTGTAGATGTGTGGTATTATTTCTGAGGACTCTGTTCTGTTCCATTGGTCTATAGCTCTGTTTTGGTACCAGTACCATGCTGTTTTGGTTACTGTAGCCTTGTAGTATAGTTTGAAGTCAGGTAGCGTGACGCCTCCAGCTTTGTCCTTTTGACTTAGGATTGTCTTGGCAATGCGGGCTCTTTTTGGTTCCATATGAACTTTAAAGCAGTTTTTCCAATTCTGTGAAGAAACTCATTGGTAGCTTGATGGGGATGGCATTGAATCTATAAAAACTTTGGGCAGTATGGCCATTTTCACGATATTGATTCTTCCTATCCATGAGCATGGTATGTTCTTTCATTTGTTAGTGTCCTCTTTTATTTCACTGAGCAGTGGTTTGAAGTTCTCCTTGAAGAGGTCCTTTACATCCCTTGTAAGTTGGATTCCTAGGTATTTTATTCTCTCTGAAGCAATTGTGAATGGAAGTTCATTCCTGATTTGCCTCTCTGCTTGTCTGTTACTGGTGTATAAGAATGCTTGTGATTTTTGCACATTAATTTTGTATCCTGAGACTTTGCTGAAGTTGCTTATCAGGTTAAGGAGATTTTGGCTGAGACAATGGGGTTTTCTAAATATACAATCATGTCATCTGCGAACAGGGACAATTTGACTTCTTCTTTTCCTAACTGAATACCCTTGATTTCTTTCTCTTGCCTGATTGCCCTAGCCAGAACTTCCAACACTATGTTGAATAGGAGTGGTGAGAGGGCATCCCTGTCTTGTGCCAGTTTTCAAAGGAATTTTTCCAGTTTTGCCCATTCAGTATGATATTAGCTGTGGGTTTGTCATAAATAGCTCTTATTATTTTGAGGTACGTTCCATCAATACCAAATTTTTGAGCGTTTTTAGCATGAAGGGCTGTTGAATTTTGTCAAAAGCCTTTTCTGCATCTATTGAGATAATCATGTGGTTCTTGTCTTTGGTTCTGTTTATATGCTGGATTACGTTTATTGATTTGCGAATGTTGAACCAGCCTTGCATCCCAGGGATGAAGCCCACTTGATCATGGTGGATAAGCTTTTGATGTGCTGCTGAATCCGGTTTGCCAGTATTTTATTGAGGATTTTGCATCGATGTTCATCAGGGATATTGGTCTAAAATTCTCTTTTTTGTTGTGTCTCTGCCAGGCTTTGGTATCAGGATGATGTTGGCCTCATAAAATGAGTTAGGAGGATTCCCTCTTTTCTATTGATTGGAATAGTTTCAGAAGGAATGGTACCAGCTCCTCCTTGTACCTCTGGTAGAATTCAGCTGTGAATCCGTCTGGTCCTGGACTTTTTGGTGGGCAGGCTATTAATTGTTGCCTCAATTTCAGAGCCTGCTATTGGTCTATTCAGGGATTCAACTTCTTCCTGGTTTAGTCTTGGGAGAGTGTAAGTGTCCAGGAAATTATCCATTTCTTCTAAATTTTCTAGTTGATTTGCGTAAAGGTGTTTATAGTATTCTCTGATGGTAGTTTGTATTTCTGTGGGGTCGGTGGTGATATCCCTTTATCATTTTTATTGCATCTATTTGATTCCTCTCTCTTTTCTTCTTTATTAGTCTTGCTAGCGGTCTGTCAATTTTGTTGATCTTTTCAAAAACCAACTCCTGGATTCATTGATTTTTGGAGGGTTTTTGTGTTTCTATCTCCTTCAGTTCTGCTCTGATCTTAGTTACTTCTTGCCTTCTGCTAGCTTTTGAGTGTGTTTGCTCTTGCTTCTCCAGTTCTTTTAATTGTGATGTTAGAGTGTCAATTTTCGATCTTTCCTGCTTTCTCTTGTGGGCATTTGGTGCTATAAATTTCCCTCTACACACTGCTTTAAATGTGTCCCAGAGATTCTGGTATGTTGTATCTTTGTTCTCATTGGTTTCAAAGAACATCTTTATTTCTGCCTTCATTTTGTATGTACCCAGTAGTCATTCAGGAGCAGGTTGTTCAGTTTCCATGTGGTTGAGCGGTTTTGATTGAGTTTCTTAGTCCTGAGTTTTAGTATGATTGCACTGTGGTCTGAGAGACAGTTTGTTAAAATTTCTGTTCTTTTACATTTGCTGAGGAGTGCTTTACTCCCAATTATGTGGTCAATTTTGGAATAAGTGCGATGTGGTGCTGAGAAGAATGTATAATCTGTTGATTCTATAGATGTCTATTAGGTCCGCTTGGTGCAGAGATGAGTTCAATTCCTGGATATCCTTGTTAACTTTCTGTCTCGTTGATCTGTCTAATGTTGACAGTGGAGTGTTGAAGTCTCCCATTATTATTGCATGGGAGTCTAAGTCTCTTTGTAAGTCTCTAAGGACTTGCTTTATGAATTTGGGTGCTCCTGTATTGCGTGCATATATATTTAGGATAGTTAGCTCTTCCTGTTGAATTGATCCCTTTACCATTATGTAATGGCCTTCTTTGTCTCTTTTGATCTTTGACGGTTTAAAGCCTGTTTTATCAGAGACTAGTATTGCAATCCTTGCTTTTTTTGTTCTCCATTTGCTTGGTAGATTTTCCTCCATCCCTTTATTTTGAGCCTATGTATGTCTCTGCATGTGAGATGGGTCTCCTGAATTCAGCAGACTGATGGGTCTTGACTCTTTATCCAGTTTGCCAGTCTGTGTCTTTTAATTGAAGCATTTAGTCCATTAACATTTATGGTTAATATTGTTATGTGTGAACTTGATCCTGCCATTATTATATTAACTGGTTATTTTGCTCTTTAGTCGATGCAGTTTCTTCCTAGCCTCGATGGTCTTTACATTTGGGCATTTTTTGCAATGGCTGGTACCAGTTGTTCATTTCCATGTTTAGGGCTTCCTTCAGGGTCTCTTGTAAGGCAGGCCACGTGGTGACAAAATCTAAGCATTTACTTATCTGTAAAGGATTTTATTTCTCCTTCACTTATGAAACTTAATTTGGCTGGATATGAAATTCTGGGTTTAAAATTCTTTTCTTTAAGAATGTTGAATATTGGCCCCCACTCTCTTCTGGCTTTTAGAGTTTCTATCAAGTGGTCTGCTGTTAGTCTGATGGGCTTCCCTTTGTGGGTAACCTGACCTTTCTCTCTGGCTGCCCTTAAGATTTTTCCTTCATTTCAACTTTGGTGAATCTGGCAATTATGTGGTCAATTTTGGAATAAGTGCGATGTGGTGCTGAGAAGAATGTATAATCTGTTGATTCTATAGATGTCTATTAGGTCCGCTTGGTGCAGAGATGAGTTCAATTCCTGGATATCCTTGTTAACTTTCTGTCTCGTTGATCTGTCTAATGTTGACAGTGGAGTGTTGAAGTCTCCCATTATTATTGCATGGGAGTCTAAGTCTCTTTGTAAGTCTCTAAGGACTTGCTTTATGAATTTGGGTGCTCCTGTATTGCGTGCATATATATTTAGGATAGTTAGCTCTTCCTGTTGAATTGATCCCTTTACCATTATGTAATGGCCTTCTTTGTCTCTTTTGATCTTTGACGGTTTAAAGCCTGTTTTATCAGAGACTAGTATTGCAATCCTTGCTTTTTTTGTTCTCCATTTGCTTGGTAGATTTTCCTCCATCCCTTTATTTTGAGCCTATGTATGTCTCTGCATGTGAGATGGGTCTCCTGAATTCAGCAGACTGATGGGTCTTGACTCTTTATCCAGTTTGCCAGTCTGTGTCTTTTAATTGAAGCATTTAGTCCATTAACATTTATGGTTAATATTGTTATGTGTGAACTTGATCCTGCCATTATTATATTAACTGGTTATTTTGCTCTTTAGTCGATGCAGTTTCTTCCTAGCCTCGATGGTCTTTACATTTGGGCATTTTTTGCAATGGCTGGTACCAGTTGTTCATTTCCATGTTTAGGGCTTCCTTCAGGGTCTCTTGTAAGGCAGGCCACGTGGTGACAAAATCTAAGCATTTACTTATCTGTAAAGGATTTTATTTCTCCTTCACTTATGAAACTTAATTTGGCTGGATATGAAATTCTGGGTTTAAAATTCTTTTCTTTAAGAATGTTGAATATTGGCCCCCACTCTCTTCTGGCTTTTAGAGTTTCTATCAAGTGGTCTGCTGTTAGTCTGATGGGCTTCCCTTTGTGGGTAACCTGACCTTTCTCTCTGGCTGCCCTTAAGATTTTTTCCTTCATTTCAACTTTGGTGAATCTGGCAATTATGTGTCCTGGAGTTGCTCTTCTCGAGGAGTATCTTTGTGGTGTTCCTGTATTTCCTGAATTTGAGTGTTGGCGTGCCCTACTAGGTTGGGGAAGTTCTCCTGGATGATATCCTGAAGAGTGTTTTCCAACTTGGTTCCATTTTCCCCCTCACTTTCAGGCACCCCAATCAGACGTAGATTTGGTCTTTTTACATAATCCCATACTTCTTGCAGGCTTTGTTCATTTCTTTTTCTTCTTTTTTCTTTTGGTTTCTCTTCTCGCTTCATTTCATTCATTTGATCCTCAATCGCTGATACTCTTTCTTCCAGTTGATCGAGTTGGTTACTGAAGCTTGTGCATTTGTCATGTATTTCTCGTGTCATGGTTTTCATCTCTGTCATTTCATTTATTACCTTCTCTGCATTAATTATTCTAGCTATCAATTCTTCCACTCTTTTTTCAAGATTTTTAGTTTCTTTGCGCTGGGTACATAATTCCTCCTTTAGCTCTGAGAAGTTTGATGGACTGAAGCCTTCTTCTCTCATCACGTCAAAGTCATTCTCTGACCAGCTTTGATCTGTTGCTGGTGATAAGCTGCACTCTTTGGCAGAGGGAGATGCGCTCCTATTTTCTGAATTTCCAGCTTTTTTGCCCTGCTTCTTCCCCATCTTTGTGGTTTTATCTGCTTCTGGTCTTTGATGATAGTGACTTACTGATGGGGTTTTGGTATAGGTGTTCTTCCTGTTTGATAGTTTTCCTTCTAATAGTCAGGACTCTCAGCTGTAGGTCTGTTGGAGATTGCTTGAGGTCCACTCCAGACCCTGTTTGCCTGGGTATCAGCAGCAGAGGTTGCAGAAGATACAATATTGCTGAACAGCGACTGTACCTGTCTGATTCTTACTTTGGAAGCTTCTCTCAGGGATGTACTCCACCCTGTGAGGTGTAGGGGGTCAGACTGACCCTACTGGGGGATGTCTCCCACTTAGGCTACTCAGAGATCAGGGACCCACTTGAGCAGGCAGTCTGTCCGTTCTCAGATCTCAACCTCCGTGTTGGGAGATCCACTGCTCTCTTCAAAGCTGTCAGACAGAGTCGTTCGGGTCTGCACAGGCCTCTGCTGCTTCCCCTGATTTTATTTTTAAGCTGTTCCCTGTCCCCGGAGGTGGAGTCTACAGAGACAGGCAGGTTTCCTTGAGCTGCTCTCTGATTTCTGATGGAAGACATTTCCTTCCTCAACATAGGCCTTTGGTTGCCACTTACTATCCCTTTGCAGAAACCTGAAAGACGGACTTTCAAACTGGAAAATGTAAAGGAAGCTTTAACTCTGTGAAAAGAAAGGATATGTCAGAGAGCAGTTTCTTCGAGTGTTACTTTCTGCTTTTTATTGGATGACAGTTCACTTTGTGCCATAGTTTTCAAAATGCTCCAAATATCACACTTTTGCTTATGCAGGAACAGTGTATAAACTGTGCCTTATGAGAAGAAAGTAACAACTCCCTGGGTGGAATGCCCACATGACCAAGCAGTTTCTCAGAAAGCTTCTCTCCAGTTTTTATCTGACTTCATTTCCTATTTCACCATAGGCCCGAATGTGATCCCTAATATCCCTTCACAGATCCATCCACTAGGGAGTTTCCAAGCTGCGTAATGTAAAGAAAGCTTAATCTATGAGAGATGAATAAACATAACAAAAAGCAGATTAACAGAAAACTTCTTTCCAGTTTTTATCTGAAGATATTTACTTTCTCACCCTACTCCAGAATGTGCTCCGTATGGTCCTTTTGTGGATCCGTCCATGACAGTTTCCAAGCTGCGTAATGTAAAGAAAGCTTTATCTATGTGAGATGATTACAGATATCACAGAGTAGTTTCCTAGAAAGCTTCTTTCCAGTTTTTGTCTGAGGCTATTTCCCTTTTCACCATCAGCATCAACATGCTCCCGAATATCACTTGGTACCTGTTTCTCCAAAAGGGTTTCCTGACGCTGTATGAGAAGAGAAGTATAACACTGTGAGTGGAATGCACACGTCACAAAGCAGTTCCTCGGAAAGCTTCTCTCCAATTTCGGTCTGAACATATTTACTTATTCACCGTAAGCCTCAAAGTGCTCCCGAATATCCCATCACACTCTAAACATACAGAGGGCTAGAAAACTACTCAATGAAAAGAGAGGCGTATCTAAGTGAGAGTCATTAAGACGACACAGAGCAGTCTCACAGAAAGCTTCCTTCTTTATTTTAACTGAGGATATTTCTTTCTCCATATTCTAAGGATCGTTGCCAAATGTCCTTCCTCAGATTGCACAAAAACAGTGATTTCAAGCTGCTCAATCGAAAGAATGGTTTGACTCTAGCAGACGAATACACTCATTGCAAAGCAGTTGCTTAGAACGCTTCTCTGCAGGTTTTATCGGAAGACGTTTCCTTGATCACCACAAGCCTCTGGGCATCACTAAATATGCCTTCACAGATTCTTCAAAGACAGAGTTTTGAAACTCGACAACATAGGTCAGCGTTAACACTGTGAAGTGAATGCACATATCAGAGAGCAGATTCTTGGAACGGTTCTTCCTCGATTTTATTTCAGTATATTGCACTATTCGCCAGGAGGCACTATTCGCCTCCCTGCATTCCAAAATATCACTTTTTCGGTTTCACAGGAACAGTATTAAAACACTTCCTTGTGAGAAAAGAGGCATAACTCCCTCAGTGGAATGCATGCATCACAAAGTAGTTTCTCAGAGAACTTCTATTCAGTTTTTATATATAGTTAGGTTTTAACTATGCGAGACAAATGAATACATCTAACACAAAGCAGTTTCCAGGAAATCTTCTGTCCAGGTTTTGTGTAAGGATATTTCCTTTTTCACCATAGTAGTCATTATACTCTTGAATATCTCTTTGTAGGTTTTTATCCAATAGGGATTCCGGAATCCTCTAGGAGAAGAAAGGTATATTTCTGTGAGTGGAATGCACACGTCACAAAGCAGCTCCTCATAAAGCTTCTCTCCAGTCTCCATCTGAAGACGTTTCCTTTCTCACCATAAGCCTCAAAGCCCTTTAGAATATCCCTTCGCAGACTAAACAAAAATAGTGTTACGATACAGCTCAAAGAAAAGAGAAACTTAACTTTTTGAGTGGAATTCACGTGACACAGTGCCATTTCACAGAAAGCTTCCTTCTGGTTTCTCTCTGAGGTTATTTCTTTTTCAGGGTATTCTAAAGAGCATTTCCAAATATACTTTCTCAGATTCCACAGAAACTGTGATTTGAAACTGCTCAATGAAAAGAATGATTTAACTCTATGAGATGAATACAAACATCACAAAAGGTTTGCGCAGCAAACTTCTCTCTGATTTTAGATGGAAGACATTTCCTTCCCTCACACAGGCCTCTGGTCACCACTTATGATCCCTTTGCAGAAACCTCAAAGGCCGATTTTCAACCTGGGAAATGTAGAGGAAGATTTAACCCTGTGAAAAGAATGGACATGTCAGTGAGCAGTTTCTTTGAGTGCTTCCTTCCCTTTTTTATTGGACGACATTTCATTTTTTGCCATAGTCCTCAATGTGCTCCGAATATCACTCTTTTCGTTTTACAGGAACAGTGTTCAAACTCTGCCTTATGAGAAGAAAGTTATAACTGCCTGAGTGGAATGCACACACCACCAAGTAGTTTCTCAGAAAGCTCCTCTCCAGTTTTTATCAGACTAAATTTCCTACTTCACCATGGGCCCAAATGTGATCCCAAATGTCCCTACGTGGATCCATCCCGGAGGGAGTTTCCAAGCTGTGTAATGTAAGGAAAGCTTCATCTATGTGAGATGAAAAAATAGTAAAAAGCAGATTCACAGAAAGGTTCTTACCAGTTTTTATCTGAAGATATTTCCTTTTTCACCATAGTCTTGAATGTGCTCCCAAAGGTACCTTCGTGGATCTGTCCATGACAGTTTCCAGGCTGCATAATGTAAAGAAAGCTTTATCTATGTGAGATGATTGCACATACCACTGAGTAGTTTCCTAGAAAGCTTATTTCTAGTTTTTGTCTGAAGCTATTTCCCATTTCTCCATCGGCATCAACATGCTCCAGAATATCAACTGGTACCTCTTTCTCCAAAAGGGTTTCCCTGATGGTGTATGAGAAGAGAGGTATAACACTGTAACTGTAATGCACAAGTCACAAAGCATTTCCTTGGAAAGCTTCTCTCCAGTTTCGTTCTGAGCATATTTCCTTTTTCATCATAAGCCTCAAAGTGCTCCCGAATATCCCATCAGACGCTAAACATACACATGGTGAGAAAACTGCTCAATGAAAAGATAGGCTTAACTGAGCGAGAGGAATTAAGATGACACAGAGCAGTTTCACAGAAAGCTTCTGTGTGGACGAACGGAGGTAAGATGGCACACTTCCAGGTTCTTCATCATGAACTTTTCCCATGTGCGTGAAAATGTAGCCAGCGCCCAGGAAGTTGCAGACCAATCAGCCATGAGCCAGGTGATGTCAATCCGAAGAGTCCAAGATTTACCTGGTGGCACCTGTGGAGCCCCTCCTCCTTCCCGACATGTCCGTGCCGCACCTATTGCCCTTCCACTCCTAGAAAAGCCACTCCCAGTATACGCACAGCACGGGTGTCCTCAGCTCCCATTCTTGTTGGGACTGCCTCAGGAACTCCACCCGAGAGCTCTATCGGGCGAGTCTCTGGGCCTCCTTTGCCAGAGGCCGACAGACCTCACCTTGCACACCTTCTTCTCTGAAGCTAGATGAACAAAGAATAAATTTGCAGTTTTGCTTTTAGCCTTGCCTACTCACTGGTTCTTTTGTGCTCTCTCTCGGTCTTAGAAAAACAAATCAGTTGGTGCTGAACATGGGAGGAGACCCTTCCTTAGGCCTCTAAGTGTTGAGGAACCTCCTCCTGCTCCCACGCCGAAGACGGACCAGGAGCTGAGACCCGCTTTCCTCACTCTCACGGCCTCTCTGGGGTAAGTGCCCTTATCTCCCCTTTACCTTCCTCAGCCAAAAATCCTGCGCAGGTCCGAGGCCTACTTTGGAGCCACCAAGTGGCCCGGGAGACCCGTTCAGGACAGAGATGTCCGTCGCCTGAAGGTAATCTCCACCTTGGCTCCAAGAGCATCCAGTCTGTCTCTGCTGATTTCAAAGGATGCTTTGAAGCCAAACAGAGATCTCCGTTGTGTAAATAAAGAGGAAAAAAATGGGAAACCCCCAGTTCAAATTTCTAAAGAGCACCCTTTTAGGGTGCCTCCTAGTCAATTTAAAAACCTTACAGCAGTTAATTTTTCTTTCCACTGTGGCGTGGCCCCAATACAAACTAGACAATCAGTCTCAGTGTCCACCAGAGGGCACCTTAGACTGCAATGTTCTGATCGACCTCAGCAATTTCTGCCAGCTGCTAGGCAAGTGGTCTGATCGACCTCAGCAATTTCGGCCAGCTGCTAGGCAAGTTGTCCAGGTTATGTTGGCCAAGGATGCCGGCACACAGGAACCCAAATAAGAGGAGTTTTTATTCCTTTCTGTTCAGCTGGAGGACCTAGGCTTTCCTTCTGTCTCTGTACCCTCACCCCCGCCCTACTCTCCTCCTTCTTCCCACGTCCAGACTCTTCGTTTCTCTTCTTTATCTACTAGTTATCCATTCGGTCCCGTGCCTCCTTCGGGGCCCCAACTGGCTGTCTTCAATCTGCTGTTTCTGCCCACACCACTCTAAGTGCCCTGCTGATGCCCCTTTCCTGCACCACACCCTCCTACAGTGTTAGCACCTTTGCAAGAGGTAGCTGGGGCAGAGGCAGTAGTCACAGAACATGTCACTTTTTCACTGGCCGACCTTTCCAAAATTGAGAAGTGTTTAGGTGATTTCTCAGTTATTTTACCATATACATAAAGGAATTTAGATATCTTTGTCAGGCCTGTGACTTAACTTGGTATGACTTCCAGGTGATCCTAAATTCTACCCTAAACCCTGAGGAGCAAGAGCACATTTTAGTGGCCACCAGGCAGCACGCCAAACAATTACATTTAACTGATGCTGCCATTCCACTAGAGGAGCAAGCAGTCCCCTCGGCAGACCCAGAATGAGACTACCAAGTAGGCCAGCCTGGGCGCCATAGGCGAGATATAATGGTACAGTGTTTGTTGGCTGGTATGCAAGCAGCCTCAAAGAAAACTGTAAATTTTAACAAGGTAAAAGAACCGGAAGAAATTCCAGCCACATTTTTAAACAGGCTGATTGAGGTTCTAACCCAATATAACCGGTTTTATCTGGCCTCCCACACAGGGGCCACCATGTTGGCGTATTATTTCATTTCTCAATCAGCTCCTGACATTCGTAAAAAAATTCAAAAGTTAGAGGATGGTCCTCAGACATCAATACAAGACCTAGTTAAATTAGCCTTTAAGATCTATAACTCCAGAGAGGAGACAGCTGAGGCACAGTGGCAGGCATGCCTTGAACAGAAGGTGCAGCTCCTAGCGGCGGCTTTACAGCCCAGTCGAAACCCCAGACCAGAGAGCACACATGCCGCAGACTCCAAGGCTACAAATGGAGTCTGCTATACGTGCGACAAGGCAGGACACTATGCCAACAAGTACCCACGAGGTCCTTGAGCCCCAACGCAGACTTGCTATAAGTGCAAGGCGTCAGGACATTGGGCCAGTGACATTGGGCTACTTATTCTGTTTTGCCGTTCTTCTCTGGACCTGGTTTTCCATCCAATATCTCTGTAGTAGGAGTGGACGCAAAGCCATCTACTCCAGGAAAAACTCCACACCTTAATTGCTGCCTGGCTAACAACTACTTTGTGCACTCCTTCCTCATTCCCAGCTAAAATGGGCCCCTACCGAAAGCAATCAGTGGAAACCAGTTTGGCTTTCTCCCACTCGCCTCAAACTTACTAAATTTTCTGAACTATCTCATACTCCCCAGCCTTGCCAGGACTATCCCTCCAATGAATGCTTCCATTTCTCATTCTTATAGTAATACTGTGCCTTATTTTATGTTTTGCCCCCATTGTGATCAAATTTCTCTGTGCTGAGTTTCAAGAAATCACTCGAGTCACCTTCAACCAAATGTTTCTTCATCCATACGTCCAAATACCAACCATAGGTTCTGACCTTAATGATGCCCCTTAAGAGCAGGAGGTAGCCAGACAAATCACGGTGCCCACTTATCACTATTATCAATAAAAGGTTGGACTGTTTGGACGAATGGAGGCAAGACGGCACACTTCTGGTTCTTAATCATCAACTTTTCCCGTGTGCGCGAAAATGTAGCCGGCACCCAGGAAGGTGCAGACCAATCAGGCATGCGCCAGGTGATGTCAATTCGAAAAGACCAAGATTTACCTGGTGGCACCTGTGGAGCCCCTCACTCTCCCCGACACCTCCATCCCCCACCTATTGCTCCTTCACTCCTTGAAAAGCCGCTCCCCACAGATGCACAGCGCGGGCTTCCTCAGCCCCCAGTCTTGTTGGGACTGCATCAGGATCTCCCCCCGAGAGCTCTACCAGGCGACGCTCTCGGCCTCCTTTGCTGGAGGCCGACCATCCTCACCTTGTACACCTTCTTCCCTGAAGCGAGATGATGAAAGAATACATTTGCAGTTTTGCTTTTAGCCTTGCTACTCGTTGGTTCTTTTGTGCTCTCTCTGGTGATCTTAGAAAAACAAATCAGCTTCCTTCTGGATTTTACCTGAGGATATTTCTTTCTCCAGATTCTAAGGATCATTCCCAAATGTCCTTCCTCAGATTCCACAAAACCAGTGATTTCAAGCTGCTCAATCCAAAGAATCGTTTAATTCTATGAGACGTATACACACATCACAAAGCAGCTGCTCAGAACGTTACTCTGCAGGTTTCATTGGAACACTTTTCCTCACTCACCACAAGCCTCTGGACATCACTAAATATCCCTTCACAGATTCTTCAAAGAGGGAGTTTCAAAACTGGGCAACATAGAGTAAGCATTAACTCTGTGAAGTGAATGCACATATCAGAGAGCAGATTCCTGGACGCTTCTTCCTCGATTTTATTTCAGTATATTTCACTATTCGACATAGTCCTCAGTGCGTTCTGAAATATCACTTTTTCGGTTTCAGAGGAACAGTGTTCAAACACGGCCTTGTGAGAAAAGAGGTATAACTCCCTGAGTGGAATGCACACATCACAAAGTAGTTAGTCAGCAAGCTTCTATCCAGCTTTTATCTGAAGATATCTCTTCTTTAATCACAGGACTGAATGTAATCCCGAATGTCACTTCGCAGATCCTTGCATGACCGAGTTTCCAAACTGCACAGTGTAAGTAAAGTTTTAACTATGCGAGATAAAAAATATATCTAACACAAAGGAGTTTCACAGAAATCTTCTTTCCAGTTTTTTTCTGAGGATATTTCCTTTTTCTAGATAGTCGTCACTCTACTCCCGAATATCTTTAGGTAGCTTTTACTCCAAAAGGGATTCCGGAATCCTCTATGAGAAGAAAGTTGTATTTCTGTGAGTGGAATGCACATGTCACAGAGCAGCTCCTCAGAAAGCTTCTCTCCACTTTCTATCTAAAGACGTTTCTTTCTCACCGTAAGCCTCAAAGGCCTCTGGAATATCCCTTTGCAGACTAAACAAAAACAGTGTTATGATACTGTTCTCTGAAAAGAGAATCTTAACTGTGTGAGCAGAATTCACGTGACACAGAGCAGTTTCACAGAAAGCATATTTCTGGATTCTCTCTGAGGTTATTTCTTTTTCAGGATATTCTAAAGAGCGTTTCCAAATGTCCTTTCTCAAATTCCACAGAAACAGTGATTTCAAACTGCTGCATCTAAAGAATCACTTAACACTATGCGATGAATACAAACATCACAAAAGGGTTGCACAGAAAGATTCTCTGCGATTTTTGATGGAAAACATTCCCTTGTTCGAACTAGGCCTCTGGTAGCCACTTCCTTTCCCTTCGCAGAAACCTCAAAGACAGACTTTCAAACTGGGAAATGTAGAGGAAGCTTTAACCCTGTGAAAACAATGGACATGTCAGAGAGCAGTTTCTTTGAGTGCTTCTTTCTGTTTTTTATTGGGCGACATTTCACTTTTTGCCATAGTCTTCAAGGAGCTCCCAACATCACACTTTTGGTTTACAGGAACAGTGTTCAAACTGTGCCTCATGAGAAGAAAGTTACAACTCCTCAGTGGAATGCACACAACACCAAGCAGTTTCTCAGAAAGCTTCTCTCCAGTTTTTATCTGACTATATTTCCTATTTCACCATAGGCCCGAATGTGATCCCAAATATCCCTTCACGGATCCATTCACGAGGGAGTTTCCAAGCTGCATAATGTAAAGAAAGCTTCATCTATGGAGATGAATAAAAATAACAAAATTTGATTCACAGAAAGCTCCTCCAGTTTTTATCTGAAGATATTACCGTTTTCACCATAGTAGAGAATGCGCTCCCAAAGGTCCCTTTGTGGACCCCTCCGTGACAGTTTCAAGCTGTGTAATGTAAAGAAAGCTTTATGTATGTGAGATGATTACACATACCACTGAGTAGTTTCCTAGAAAGCTTCTTTCCAGTTTTTGTCTGAGGCTATTTCCCTTTTCACCACTGGCATCAACATGCTCCCGAATATCACTTGGTACCTGTTTCTCCAAAGGGTTTCCCCAACGCTGTGTGAGAAGAGAGGTATAATACTCTGAGTGGAATGCACACGTCACAAGGCAGTTCCTCGAAAGCTTCTCTCCAGTTTCGGTCTGAACATATTTCCTATTTCACCGTTAGCCTCAAAGTGCTCCCGAATATCCCATCTCACGCTAAACATACACAGGGCTAGAAAACTACTCAATGAAAAGAGAGGCTTATCTGAGTGAGAGGAATTAAGACGACACAGAGCAGTTTCACAGAAAGCTTCCTTCTGGATATTACCTGAGGATATTTCTATCTCCATATTCTAAGGATCGTTCCCAAATGTCCTTTCTCAAATTCCACAGAAACAGTGATTTCAAACTGCTGCATCTAAAGAATCACTTAACACTATGCGATGAATACAAACATCACAAAAGGGTTGCACAGAAAGATTCTCTGCGATTTTTGATGGAAAACATTCCCTTGTTCGAACTAGGCCTCTGGTAGCCACTTCCTTTCCCTTCGCAGAAACCTCAAAGACAGACTTTCAAACTGGGAAATGTAGAGGAAGCTTTAACCCTGTGAAAACAATGGACATGTCAGAGAGCAGTTTCTTTGAGTGCTTCTTTCTGTTTTTTATTGGGCGACATTTCACTTTTTGCCATAGTCTTCAAGGAGCTCCCAACATCACACTTTTGGATTTACAGGAACAGTGTTCACACTGTGCCTCATGAGAAGAAAGTTACAACTCCCTCAGTGGAATGCACACAACACCAAGCAGTTTCTCAGAAAGCTTCTTTCCAGTTTTCATCTGACTATATTTCCTATTTCACCGTAGGCCCGAATGTGATCCCAAATATCCCTTCACGGATCCATTCACGAGGGAGTTTCCAAGCTGCATAATATAAAGAAAGCTTCATCTATGGGAGATGAATAAAAATAACAAAAATTTGATTCACAGAAAGCTCCCCTCCAGTTTTTATCTGAAGATATTACCGTTTTCACCATAGTAGAGAATGCGCTCCCAAAGGTCCCTTTGTGGACCCCTCCGTGACAGTTTCCAAGCTGTGTAATGTAAAGAAAGCTTTATCTATGTGCAATGATTACACATACCACTGAGTAGTTTCCTAGAAAGCTCCTTTCCAGTTTTTGTCTGAGGCTATTTCCCTTTTCACCACTGGCATCAACATGCTCCCGAATATCACTTGGTACCTGTTTCTCCAAAGGGGTTTTCCTGACGCTGTGTGAGAAGAGAGGTATAAGCCTCTGAGTGGAATGCATACGTCACAAGGCAGTTCCTCGGAAAGCTTCTCTCCAGCTTCGATCTGAATATATTTCCTATTTCACCATTAGCCTCAAAGTGCTCCCGAATATCCCATCTCAGGCTAAACATACACAGGGCTAGAAAACTACTCAATGAAAGAGAGGCTTATCTGAGTGAGAGGAATTAAGACGACACAGAGCAGTTTCACGGAAAGCTTCCTTCTGGGTATTACCTGAGGATATTTCTATCTCCATATTCTAAGGATCGTTCCCAAATGTCCTTTCTCAGATTACACAAAGACAGTGATTTCATGCTCCTCAATACAAAGAATGGTTTAACTGTATGAGATGAATACAAACATCACAAAGCAGTTGCTCAGAACATTTCTCTGCAGATTTCATTGGTACACGTTTCCTTGCTCACCACAATCCTCCAGGCATCATTAAATATCCTTTCACAGATTCTTGAAAAACAGACTTTCAATACGGCACAACATAGAGTAACCATTAACTCTGTGAAGTGAATGCACATATCAGAGAGTAGATCCTTGGAACGCTTCTTCCTCGATTTTATTTCAGTATATTTCAATATTTGCCATAGTCTTCCATGCGTTCCAAAATATCACATTTTCGGTTTTGCAGGAACAGTGTTCAAACACTGCCTTGTGATAAAAGAGGTATAACTCCCTGAGTGGAATGCATACATCACAAAATAGTTTCTCAGACTGCTTCTATCACGCTTTTATCTGAAGATATCTCCTCTTTCACCATAGGCCTGAAAGTGCTCCCGAATATCCATTCTCGGATCTGTGCGAGACAGAGTCTCCAAACTGCATAATATAATTAACGTTTTAACTACGCAAGATGAATAAATATATCTAACACAAAGCAGATTCAGAAATCTTCTTTCCAGTTTTGTCTGAGGATATTTCCTTTTCACCATAGTCGTTGCTATACTCTCCAATATCTCTTGGTAGCTTTTCCTCCAAAAGGGATTCCGGAATCCTCTAGGAGAAGAAAGGTATACTTCTATGAGTGGAATGTACACATCACAAAGCAGCTCCTCAGAAAGCTTCTCTCCAGTTTCTTTCTTAAGACGTTTCCTTTCTTACCATAAGCCTCAAAGTCCTCCAGAGTATCCCTTTGCAGATTAAACAAAAACAGTGTTATGACACGTCTCAATGAAAAGAGAAATTTACCTGTGTGAATGGAATTCACGTGACACAGAGAAGTTTCACAGAAAGCTTCGTTCTGATTTCTCTATGAGTTTATTTCTTTTTCAGGATCTTCTAAGGAGCGTTTCTAAATGTCCTTTCTCAGATTCCACAGAAGCAGTGATTTGAAACTGCTCAATCCAAAGAATGATTTAACGCAAAGAGATGAATACAAACATCAAAAAAGAGTTGCGCAAAATGCTTCTCTCTGATTTTCAATGGAGACATTTCCTTGCCTCACACAGGCCTCCAGTCACCACTTGCTATCCCTTCGCAGAATGCTCAAAG
Source organism: Colobus guereza (assembly GCA_030247045.1). Lineage (NCBI taxonomy): Eukaryota > Metazoa > Chordata > Mammalia > Primates > Cercopithecidae > Colobus > Colobus guereza. The sequence goes on along the minus strand of CM058079.1, from coordinate 3,369,749 downwards.
AGCGACTTTCAAACTGGGAAATGTAGAGTAAGCTTTATCCCTGTGAATAAATGGACATGTCAGAGAGCAGTTTCTTTGAGTGCTTCCTTCTGTTTTTATTGACGACATTTCACTTTTGCTATAGTCTTCGAAGTGCTCCGAATATCAGTCTTTTGGTTTTACAGGAACAGTGTTCAATCTGTGCCTAATGAGAAGAAAGTTATAACTTCCTGAGTGGGATGCAGACATCTCCAAGCAGTTTCTCAGAAAGCTTCTCTCCCGTTTTTATCTGACTATATATCTCATTCCAGCATTGGCCTGAATGTGATCCCAAACATCCACGAGGGATTTTCCAAGCTGCGTAATGTAAACAAAGCTTCATCTCTGTGAGACGAAAAAACATAGCAAACAGCAGATTCACAGATAGCTTCCTTCTAGTTTTTATCTGAAGATATTTCCTTTTGCACTGAAGTCCAGAATGTGCTCTCGAACGTCTGTTCGTGGAACTGTCCATGACAGTTTCCAAGCTGCATAATGTAAAGAAAGCTTTATCTATGTGACATGATTAGATATCACAGAATAGTTTCCTACAAATCTTCATTCCAGTTTTTGTCTGAGGCTATTTCCGTTTACACCATCGGCATCAACATGCATCCGAATATCACTTGGTATCTGTTTCTCCAAAAGGGTTTCCCCAATGATGTATCAGAAGAGAGGTATTACACTGTGACTAGAATGCACATGTAACAAAGCAGTTCCTCGGAAAGATTGTCTCCAGTTTCGATCTGTACATATTTGCTTTTTCACTGTTAGCCTCAATGTGCTAACGAATATCCTATCACATGCTAAACATACACAGGGCTGGAAAACTGCTCAATGGAAAGAGAGGCTTATCTGAGTGAGAGGATTTAGGACGACACAGAGCAGTTTCACAGGAAGCTTCCTTCTGGATTTTTCCTGAGGATATTTCCTTCTCCATATTTTAAGGATCGTTCCCAAATGTCCTTCTTCAGATTCCCCAAATCCGTGATTTCAAGCTGCTCAATCCAATGAATGCTTTAACTCCATGACACGAATACACACATAGCAAAGCAGTTGCTCTGAAGGTTTCTCTGCAGCTTTCATCGGAAGACGTTTCCTCACTCACGACAAGCCTCTGGGCGTCACTAAATATCCCTTCACAGATTCTTCAAAGACAGAGTTTCACAACTGGGAAACATAGAGTAAGCATTAACTCTGTGAAGGGAATTCACACATCAGAGATGAGATTCTTGGAACGCTTCTTCCTCTATTTTATTTGAGTTTATTTAACTATTCGCCATAGTCCTCAATGCCTTCCAAAATGTCACTTTTTTGGTTTCACAGGAACAGTGTTCAAACACTGCCTTGTGAGAAAAGAGGTATAACTCCCTGAGTGGAATGCATACATCACAAAGTAGTTTCTCAGAAAGCTTCTATGCAGTTTTATCTGACTATTTCTCCTCTTTCACCTTCGGCCTCAATGTGCTCCCTAATGACCCTTTGTGAATCTGTGCATGACGGAGTTTCCAAACTGTGTAATAAAAGAAAAGGTTAACTATGCAAGCTTAGTTAACTATGCTTAGCTAGGAAAAGTTTAACTATGCAAGCGTAACTACGCTTAGCTAACACAAAGCTGTTTCACAGAAATCTTTTTCCCAGTTTTTGTCTGAGGATATTTCCTTTTTCACCTTAGCCCTCTCTATACTCCTGAATGTCTTTTGGTAGCTATGTCTCCAAAAGGGTTTTTGGGATCCTCCAGGAGAATAAAGGTATATTTCTGTGAGTGGAATGCACACGTCACAAAGCAGCTCCTCAGAAAGCTTCTCTTCAGTTTCTATCTGAAGAAGTTGCCTTTCTCACTGAAAGCCTCAAAGCACTCCTGAATATCCCATCGCAGTCTAAACAAAAACAGTGTTATGATACAGCTCAATGAAA
>CM058079.1:3341826-3367314 GCA_030247045.1 Colobus guereza | reverse complement strand
CCCAAATGTGATCCCAAATGTCCCTACGTGGATCCATCCCGGAGGAGTTTCAAGCTGTGTAATGTAAGGAAAGCTTCATCTATGTGAGATGAATAAAAAATAGTAAAAGCAGATTCACAGAAAGGTTCTTACCAGTTTTTATCTGAAGATATTTCCTTTTCACCATAGTAGTCATTATACTCTGAATATCTCTTGGTAGCTTTTTCCAAAGGGATTCCGAATCCTCTAGGAGAAGAAAGGTATATTTCTGTGAGTGGAATGCACACGTCACAAAGCAGCTCCTCAGAAAGCTTCTCTCCAGTCTATCTGAAGACGTTTCCTTTCTCACCATAAGCCTCAAAGCCCTGAATATCCTTCACAGACTAAACAAAAATAGTGTTACGATACAGCTCAAAGAAAAGAGAAACTTAACTGTGAGTGGAATTCACGTGACACAGAGCAGTTTCTGAAAGCTTCCTTCTGGTTTCTCTCTGAGGTTATTTCTTTTCAGGATATTCTAAAGAGCATTTCCAAATGTCCTTTCTCAGATTCCACAGAAACAGTGATTTCAAACTGCTCAATGAAAAGAATGATTTAACTCTATGAGATGAATACAAACATCACAAAGGTTTGCAGAAACTTCTCTGATTTTAGATGGAAGACATTTCCTTGCTCACACAGGCCTCTGGTCACCACTTACTATCCCTTCAGAAACCTCAAAGACCGACTTTCAAACTGGGAAATGTAGAGTAAGCTTTAACCCTGTGAAAAGAATGGACATGTCAGAGCAGTTTCTTTGAGTGCTTCTTTCTTTTTATTGGACGACATTTCACTTTTGCCATAGTCTTCAATGTGCTGAATATCACTCTTTTGGTTTTACAGGAACAGTGTTCAAACTGTGCCTTATGAGAAGAAAGTTATAACTCCTGAGTGGAATGCACACACCACCAAGTAGTTTCTCAAGCTCTCTCCAGTTTTTATCTGACTATATTTCCTATTTCACCAAATGTGATCCCAAATATCCCTTGGATCCATCCACGAGAGTTTCAAGCTGTGTAATGTAAGAAAGCTTCATCTATGTGAGATGAAAAATAGTAAAAGCAGATTCACAGAAAGCTTCTTTCCAGTTTTTATCTGAAGATATTTCCTTTTCACCATAGTCTTGAATGTGCTCCCAAAGGTACCTTCGTGGATCTGTCCATGACAGTTTCAGGCTGCATAATGTAAAGAAAGCTTTATCTATGTGAGATGATTGCACATACCACTGAGTAGTTTCCTAGAAAGCTTATTTCTAGTTTTTGTCTGAAGCTATTTCCCATTTCTCCATCGGCATCAACATGCTCCAGAATATCAACTGGTACCTCTTTCTCCAAAAGGGTTTCCCTGATGGTGTATGAGAAGAGAGGTATAACACTGTAACTGTAATGCACAAGTCACAAAGCATTTCTTTGGAAAGCTTCTGTTCAGTTTCGATCTGAACATATTTCCTTTTCATCATAAGCCTCAAAGTGCTCCGAATATCCCATCAGACGCTAAACATACACATGGTGAAAACTGCTCAATGAAAAGATAGGCTTAACTGAGCGAGAGGAATTAAGATGACACAGAGCAGTTTCACAGAAAGCTTCTGTGTGGACGAACGGAGGTAAGATGGCACACTTCCAGGTTCTTCATCATGAACTTTTCCCATGTGCGTGAAAATGTAGCCAGCGCCCAGGAAGTTGCAGACCAATCAGCCATGAGCCAGGTGATGTCAATCCGAAGAGTCCAAGATTTACCTGGTGGCACCTGTGGAGCCCCTCCTCCTTCCCGACATGTCCGTGCCGCACCTATTGCCCTTCCACTCCTAGAAAAGCCACTCCCAGTATACGCACAGCACGGGTGTCCTCAGCTCCCATTCTTGTTGGGACTGCCTCAGGAACTCCACCGAGAGCTCTATCGGGCGAGTCTCTGGGCCTCCTTTGCCAGAGGCCGACAGACCTCACCTTGCACACCTTCTTCTCTGAAGCTAGATGAACAAAGAATAAATTTGCAGTTTTGCTTTTAGCCTTGCCTACTCACTGGTTCTTTTGTGCTCTCTCTCGGTCTTAGAAAAACAAATCAGTTGGTGCTGAACATGAGGAGACCCTTCCTTAGGCCTCTAAGTGTTGAGGAACCTCCTCCTGCTCCCATCAAGACGGACCAGGAGCTGAGACCCGCTTTCCTCACTCTCACGGCCTCTCTGGGGTAAGTGCCCTTATCTCCCTTTACCTTCCTCAGCCAAAAATCCTGCAGGTCCGAGGCCTACTTTGGAGCCACCAAGTGGCCCGGGAGACCCGTTCAGGACAGAGATGTCCGTCGCCTGAAGGTAATCTCCACCTTGGCTCCAAGAGCATCCAGTCTGTCTCTGCTGATTTCAAAGGATGCTTTGAAGCCAAACAGAGATCTCCGTTGTGTAAATAAAGAGGAAAAAATGAAACCCCAGTTCAAATTTCTAAAGAGCACCCTTTTAGGGTGCCTCCTAGTCAATTTAAAAACCTTACAGCAGTTAATTTTTCTTTCCACTGTGGCGTGGCCCCAATACAAACTAGACAATCAGTCTCAGTGTCCACCAGAGGGCACCTTAGACTGCAATGTTCTGATCGACCTCAGCAATTTCTGCCAGCTGCTAGGCAAGTGGTCTGATCGACCTCAGCAATTTCGGCCAGCTGCTAGGCAAGTTGTCCAGGTTATGTTGGCCAAGGATGCCGGCACACAGGAACCCAAATAAGAGGAGTTTTTATTCCTTTCTGTTCAGCTGGAGGACCTAGGCTTTCCTTCTGTCTCTGTACCCTCACCCCCGCCCTACTCTCCTCCTTCTTCCCACGTCCAGACTCTTCGTTTCTCTTCTTTATCTACTAGTTATCCATTCGGTCCCGTGCCTCCTTCGGGGCCCCCAACTGGCTGTCTTCAATCTGCTGTTTCTGCCCACACCCACTCTAAGTGCCCTGCTGATGCCCCTTTCCTGCACCACACCCTCCTACAGTGTTAGCACCTTTGCAAGAGGTAGCTGGGGCAGAGGCAGTAGTCACAGAACATGTCACTTTTTCACTGGCCGACCTTTCCAAAATTGAGAAGTGTTTAGGTGATTTCTCAGTTATTTTACCATATACATAAAGGAATTTAGATATCTTTGTCAGGCCTGTGACTTAACTTGGTATGACTTCCAGGTGATCCTAAATTCTACCCTAAACCCTGAGGAGCAAGAGCACATTTTAGTGGCCACCAGGCAGCACGCCAAACAATTACATTTAACTGATGCTGCCATTCCACTAGAGGAGCAAGCAGTCCCCTCGGCAGACCCAGAATGAGACTACCAAGTAGGCCAGCCTGGGCGCCATAGGCGAGATATAATGGTACAGTGTTTGTTGGCTGGTATGCAAGCAGCCTCAAAGAAAACTGTAAATTTTAACAAGGTAAAAGAACCGGAAGAAATTCCAGCCACATTTTTAAACAGGCTGATTGAGGTTCTAACCCAATATAACCGGTTTTATCTGGCCTCCCACACAGGGGCCACCATGTTGGCGTATTATTTCATTTCTCAATCAGCTCCTGACATTCGTAAAAAAATTCAAAAGTTAGAGGATGGTCCTCAGACATCAATACAAGACCTAGTTAAATTAGCCTTTAAGATCTATAACTCCAGAGAGGAGACAGCTGAGGCACAGTGGCAGGCATGCCTTGAACAGAAGGTGCAGCTCCTAGCGGCGGCTTTACAGCCCAGTCGAAACCCCAGACCAGAGAGCACACATGCCGCAGACTCCAAGGCTACAAATGGAGTCTGCTATACGTGCGACAAGGCAGGACACTATGCCAACAAGTACCCACGAGGTCCTTGAGCCCCAACGCAGACTTGCTATAAGTGCAAGGCGTCAGGACATTGGGCCAGTGACATTGGGCTACTTATTCTGTTTTGCCGTTCTTCTCTGGACCTGGTTTTCCATCCAATATCTCTGTAGTAGGAGTGGACGCAAAGCCATCTACTCCAGGAAAAACTCCACACCTTAATTGCTGCCTGGCTAACAACTACTTTGTGCACTCCTTCCTCATTCCCAGCTAAAATGGGCCCCTACCGAAAGCAATCAGTGGAAACCAGTTTGGCTTTCTCCCACTCGCCTCAAACTTACTAAATTTTCTGAACTATCTCATACTCCCCAGCCTTGCCAGGACTATCCCTCAATGAATGCTTCCATTTCTCATTCTTATAGTAATACTGTGCCTTATTTTATGTTTTGCCCCATTGTGATCAAATTTCTCTGTGCTGAGTTTCAAGAAATCACTCGAGTCACCTTCAACCAAATGTTTCTTCATCCATACGTCCAAATACCAACCATAGGTTCTGACCTTAATGATGCCCCTTAAGAGCAGGAGGTAGCCAGACAAATCACGGTGCCCACTTATCACTATTATCAATAAAGGTTGGACTGTTTGGACGAATGGAGGCAAGACGGCACACTTCTGGTTCTTAATCATCAACTTTTCCGTGTGCGCGAAAATGTAGCCGGCACCCAGGAAGGTGCAGACCAATCAGGCATGCGCCAGGTGATGTCAATTCGAAAAGACCAAGATTTACCTGGTGGCACCTGTGGAGCCCCTCACTCTCCCGACACCTCCATCCCCCACCTATTGCTCCTTCACTCCTTGAAAAGCCGCTCCCCACAGATGCACAGCGGGCTTCCTCAGCCCCAGTCTTGTTGGGACTGCATCAGGATCTCCCGAGAGCTCTACCAGGCGCTCTCGGCCTCCTTTGCTGGAGGCCGACCATCCTCACCTTGTACACCTTCTTCCCTGAAGCGAGATGATGAAAGAATACATTTGCAGTTTTGCTTTTAGCCTTGCTACTCGTTGGTTCTTTTGTGCTCTCTCTGGTGATCTTAGAAAAACAAATCAGCTTCCTTCTGGATTTTACCTGAGGATATTTCTTTCTCCATATTCTAAGGATCATTCCCAAATGTCCTTCCTCAGATTCCACAAAACCAGTGATTTCAAGCTGCTCAATCCAAAGAATGGTTTAACTCTATGAGATGAATACACACATCACAAAGCAGTTGCTCAGAACGTTTCTCTGCAGGTTTCATTGGAACACGTTTCCTCACTCACCACAAGCCTCTGGGCTTCACTAAATATCCCTTCACAGATTCTTCAAAGAGAGAGTTTCAAAACTGGGCAACATAGAGTAAGCATTAACTCTGTGAAGTGAATGCACATATCAGAGAGCAGATTCCTGGACGCTTCTTCCTCGATTTTATTTCAGTATATTTCACTATTCGACATAGTCCTCAGTGCGTTCTGAAATATCACTTTTTCGGTTTCAGAGGAACAGTGTTCAAACACGGCCTTGTGAGAAAAGAGGTATAACTCCCTGAGTGGAATGCACACATCACAAAGTAGTTAGTCAGCAAGCTTCTATCCAGCTTTTATCTGAAGATATCTCTTCTTTAATCACAGGACTGAATGTAATCCCGAATGTCACTTCGCAGATCCTTGCATGACCGAGTTTCCAAACTGCACAGTGTAAGTAAAGTTTTAACTATGCGAGATAAAAATATATCTAACACAAAGCAGTTTCACAGAAATCTTCTTTCCAGTTTTTTCTGAGGATATTTCCTTTTCACCATAGTCGTCCTCTACTCCCGAATATCTCTTGGTAGCTTTTCTCCAAAAGGTTCGGAATCCTCTATGAGAAGAAAGGTATTTCTGTGAGTGGAATGCACATCACAAAGCAGCTCCTCAGAAAGCTTCTCTCCAGTTTCTATCTGAAGACGTTTCCTTTCTCACCGTAAGCCTCAAAGGGCTCCTGAATATCCCTTTGCAGACTAAACAAAAACAGTGTTATGATACTGTTCTATGAAAAGAGAATCTTAACTGTGTGAGCAGAATTCACGTGACACAGAGCAGTTTCACAGAAAGCTTCCTTCTGGATTCTCTCTGAGGTTATTTCTTTTCAGGATATTCTAAAGAGCGTTTCCAAATGTCCTTTCTCAGATTCCACAGAAACAGTGATTTCAAACTGCTCAATCTAAAGAATCATTTAACGCTATGCGATGAATACAAACATCACAAAAGAGTTGCACAGAAAGATTCTCTCCGATTTTTGATGGAAAACATTCCCTTGCTCGACATAGGCCTCCGGTTGCCACTTACTATCCCTTCGCAGAAACCTCAAAGACAGACTTTCAAACTGGGAAATGTAGAGGAAGCTTTAACCCTGTGAAAAGAATGGACATGTCAGAGAGCAGTTTCTTTGAGTGCTTCTTTCTGTTTTTATTGGACGACATTTCACTTTTGCCATAGTCTTCAATGTGCTCCCAATATCACACTTTTGGATTTACAGGAACAGTGTTCAAATAGTGTCTTAGGAGAAGAAAGTTACAACTCCTCAGTGGAATGCACACAACACCAAGCAGTTTCTCAGAAAGCTTCTTTCCAGTTTTATCTGACTATATTTCCTATTTCACCATAGGCCTGAATGTGATCCCAAATATCCCTTCACGGATCCATTCACGAGGGAGTTTCAAGCTGCATAATATAAAGAAAGCTTCATCTATGTGAGATGAATAAACATAACAAAAGATTCACAGAAAGCTTCCAGTTTTATCTGAAGATATTACCGTTTTCACCATAGTAGAGAATGCGCTCCCAAAGGTCCTTTGTGGACCCCTCCGTGACAGTTTCAAGCTGTGTAATGTAAAGAAAGCTTTATCTATGTGCAATGATTACACATACCACTGAGTAGTTTCCTAGAAAGCTTCTTTCCAGTTTTTGTCTGAGGCTATTTCCCTTTTCACCACTGGCATCAACATGCTCCCGAATATCACTTGGTACCTGTTTCTCCAAAGGGGTTTCCCCGACGCTGTGTGAGAAGAGAGGTATAACACTCTGAGTGGAATGCACACGTCACAAGGCAGTTCCTCGGAAAGCTTCTCTCCAGCTTCGGTCTGAACATATTTCCTATTTCACCGTTAGCCTCAAAGTGCTCCCGAATATCCCATCTCACGCTAAACATACACAGGGCTAGAAAACTACTCAATGAAAAGAGAGGCTTATCTGAGTGAGAGGAATTAAGACGACACAGAGCAGTTTCACAGAAAGCTTCCTTCTGGATTTTACCTGAGGATATTTCTTTCTCCATATTCTAAGGATCGTTCCCAAATGTCCTTTCTCAGATTACACAAAGACAGTGATTTCATGCTCCTCAATACAAAGAATGGTTTAACTGTATGAGATGAATACAAACATCACAAAGCAGTTGCTCAGAACATTTCTCTGCAGATTTCATTGGTACACGTTTCCTTGCTCACCACAATCCTCCAGGCATCATTAAATATCCTTCACAGATTCTTGAAAACAGACTTTCAATACGGCACAACATAGAGTAACCATTAACTCTGTGAAGTGAATGCACATATCAGAGAGCAGATTCTTGGAATGCTTCTTCCTCGATTTTATTTCAGTATATTTCACTATTTGCCATAGTCCTCCATGCTCCAAAATATCACTTTTTCGGTTTTACAGGAACAGTGTTCAAACACTGCCTTGTGAGAAAAGAGGTATAACTCCCTGAGTGGAATGCATACATCACAAAATAGTTTCTCAGAAAGCTTCTATCCCGTTTTTATCTGAAGATATCTCCTCTTTCACAGTAGGCCTGAAAGTGCTCCCGAATGTCCATTCGTGGATCTGTGCATGACAGAGTTTCCAAACTGCCTAATATAATTAACGTTTTAACTATGCAAGACGAATAAATATATCTAACACAAAGCAGATTCACAGAAATCTTCTTTCCAGTTTTTGTCTGAGGATATTTCCTTTTCACCATAGTCGTCACTATACTCTCGAATATCTCTTGGTAGCTTTTCTCCAAAAGGATTCCGGAATCCTCTAGGAGAAGAAAGGTATATTTCTGTGAGTGGAATGCACACGTCACAAAGCAGCTCCTCAGAAAGCTTCTCTCCAGTTTCTATCTGAAGACGTTTCCTTTCTTACCATAAGCCTCAAAGCCCTCCAGAATATCCCTTCACAGACTAAACAAAAACAGTGTTATGATACAGCTCAATGAAAAGAGAAGCTTAACTGTGTGAATGGAATTCACGTGACACAGGGCAGTTTCACACAAAGCTTCCTTCTGGTTTCTCTCTGAGGTTATTTCTTTTTCAGGATATTCTAAAGAGCGTTTCCAAATGTCCTTTCTCAGATTCCACAGAACAGTGATTTCAAACTGCTCAATCCAAAGAATGATTTAACTCTATGAGATGAATACAAACATCACAAAAGAGTTGCAGAAAGCTTCTCTCTGATTTTCAATGGAAGACATTTCCTTGCCTCACACAGGCCTCCAGTCACCACTTACTATCCCTTCACAGAATCTTCAAAGACTGACTTTCAAACTGGGAAATGTAGAGTAAGCTTTAACCCTGTGAAAAGAATGGACATGTCAGAGAGCAGTTTCTTTGAGTGCTTCCTTCTGTTTTTTATTGGACGACATTTCACTTTTTGCCATAGTCTTCAATGTGCTCGAATATCACTCTTTTGGTTTTACAGGAACAGTGTTCAAACTGTGCCCTATGAGAAGAAAGTTATAGCTCCCTGAGTGGAATGCTCACATCACCAAGCAGTTTCTCAGAAAGCTTCTCTCCAGTTTTATCTGACTATATTTCCTATTTCACCATAGGCCTGAATGTGATCCCAAATATCCCTTCACGGATCCATCCACGAGGGAGTTTCCAAGCTGCATAATATAAAGAAAGCTTCATCTATGTGAGATGAATAAACATAGCAAAAAGATTCACAGAAAGCTTCTTTCCAGTTTTATCTGAAGATATTTCCTTTTCACCATAGTAGAGAATGCTCCCAAAGGTCCCTTTGTGGACCCCTCCGTGACAGTTTCAAGCTGTGTAATGTAAAAGCTTTATCTATGTGCAATGATTACACATACCACTGAGTAGTTTCCTAAGCTCCTTTCCAGTTTTTGTCTGAGGCTATTTCCTTTTCACCACTGGCATCAACATGCTCCCGAATATCACTTGGTACCTGTTTCTCCAAAGGGGTTTTCCTGACGCTGTGTGAGAAGAGAGGTATAAGCCTCTGAGTGGAATGCATACGTCACAAGGCAGTTCCTCGGAAAGCTTCTCTCCAGCTTCGATCTGAATATATTTCCTATTTCACCATTAGCCTCAAAGTGCTCCCGAATATCCCATCTCAGGCTAAACATACACAGGGCTAGAAAACTACTCAATGAAAGAGAGGCTTATCTGAGTGAGAGGAATTAAGACGACACAGAGCAGTTTCACGGAAAGCTTCCTTCTGGGTATTACCTGAGGATATTTCTATCTCCATATTCTAAGGATCGTTCCCAAATGTCCTTTCTCAGATTACACAAAGACAGTGATTTCATGCTCCTCAATACAAAGAATGGTTTAACTGTATGAGATGAATACAAACATCACAAAGCAGTTGCTCAGAACATTTCTCTGCAGATTTCATTGGTACACGTTTCCTTGCTCACCACAATCCTCCAGGCATCATTAAATATCCTTCACAGATTCTTGAAAACAGACTTTCAATACGGCACAACATAGAGTAACCATTAACTCTGTGAAGTGAATGCACATATCAGAGAGTAGATCCTTGGAACGCTTCTTCCTCGATTTTATTTCAGTATATTTCAATATTTGCCATAGTCTTCCATGCGTTCCAAAATATCACATTTTCGGTTTTGCAGGAACAGTGTTCAAACACTGCCTTGTGATAAAAGAGGTATAACTCCCTGAGTGGAATGCATACATCACAAAATAGTTTCTCAGACTGCTTCTATCACGCTTTTATCTGAAGATATCTCCTCTTTCACCATAGGCCTGAAAGTGCTCCCGAATATCCATTCTCGGATCTGTGCGAGACAGAGTCTCCAAACTGCATAATATAATTAACGTTTTAACTACGCAAGATGAATAAATATATCTAACACAAAGCAGATTCAGAGAAGTCTTCTTTCCAGTTTTTGTCTGAGGATATTTCCTTTTTCACCATAGTCGTTGCTATACTCTCCAATATCTCTTGGTAGCTTTTCCTCCAAAAGGGATTCCGGAATCCTCTAGGAGAAGAAAGGTATACTTCTATGAGTGGAATGTACACATCACAAAGCAGCTCCTCAGAAAGCTTCTCTCCAGTTTCTTTCTTAAGACGTTTCCTTTCTTACCATAAGCCTCAAAGTCCTCCAGAGTATCCCTTTGCAGATTAAACAAAAACAGTGTTATGACACGTCTCAATGAAAAGAGAAATTTACCTGTGTGAATGGAATTCACGTGACACAGAGAAGTTTCACAGAAAGCTTCGTTCTGATTTCTCTATGAGTTTATTTCTTTTTCAGGATCTTCTAAGGAGCGTTTCTAAATGTCCTTTCTCAGATTCCACAGAAGCAGTGATTTGAAACTGCTCAATCCAAAGAATGATTTAACGCAAAGAGATGAATACAAACATCAAAAAAGAGTTGCGCAAAATGCTTCTCTCTGATTTTCAATGGGAGACATTTCCTTGCCTCACACAGGCCTCCAGTCACCACTTGCTATCCCTTCGCAGAATGCTCAAAGAGCGACTTTCAAACTGGGAAATGTAGAGTAAGCTTTATCCCTGTGAATAAATGGACATGTCAGAGAGCAGTTTCTTTGAGTGCTTCCTTCTGTTTTTTATTGGACGACATTTCACTTTTTGCTATAGTCTTCGAAGTGCTCCGAATATCAGTCTTTTGGTTTTACAGGAACAGTGTTCAATCTGTGCCTAATGAGAAGAAAGTTATAACTTCCTGAGTGGGATGCAGACATCTCCAAGCAGTTTCTCAGAAAGCTTCTCTCCCGTTTTTATCTGACTATATATCTCATTCCAGCATTGGCCTGAATGTGATCCCAAATATCCTTCACAGATTCTTCAAAGACAGAGTTTCAAACTGCATAATATAAAGAAAGCTTCATCTATGTGAGATGAATAAACATAGCAAAAGCAGATTCACAGATAGCTTCCTTCTAGTTTTTATCTGAAGATATTTCCTTTTCACCATAGTCCAGAATGTGCTCTCGAACGTCTGTTCGTGGAACTGTCCATGACAGTTTCAAGCTGCATAATGTAAAGAAAGCTTTATCTATGTGACATGATTAGATATCACAGAATAGTTTCCTACAAATCTTCTTTCCAGTTTTTGTCTGAGGCTATTTCCTTTTCACCATCGGCATCAACATGCATCCGAATATCACTTGGTACCTGTTTCTCCAAAAGGGTTTCCCCAATGATGTATCAGAAGAGAGGTATAACACTGTGACTGGAATGCACATGTAACAAAGCAGTTCCTCGGAAAGATTGTCTCCAGTTTCGATCTGTACATATTTGCTTTTTCACTGTTAGCCTCAATGTGCTCCGAATATCCCATCACATGCTAAACATACACAGGGCTGGAAAACTGCTCAATGAAAAGAGAGGCTTATCTGAGTGAGAGGATTTAGGACGACACAGAGCAGTTTCACAGAAAGCTTCCTTCTGGATTTTCCTGAGGATATTTCTTTCTCCATATTCTAAGGATCGTTCCCAAATGTCCTTCTCAGATTCCACAAAACAGTGATTTCAAGCTGCTCAATCCAAGAATGCTTTAACTCCATGACACGAATACACACATAGCAAAGCAGTTGCTCAGAAGTTTCTCTGCAGTTTCATGGAAGACGTTTCCTCACTCACGACAAGCCTCTGGGCGTCACTAAATATCCTTCACAGATTCTTCAAAGACAGAGTTTCACAACTGGGAAACATAGAGTAAGCATTAACTCTGTGAAGTGAATGCACATATCAGAGAGCAGATTGTTGAAACGCTTCTTCCCCGATTTTATTTGAGTTTATTTAACTATTTGCCATAGTCCTCAATGCGTTCCAAATATCACTTTTTGGTTTCACAGGAACAGTGTTCAAACACTGCCTTGTGAGAAAAGAGGTATAACTCCCTGAGTGGAATGCATACATCACAAAGTAGTTTCTCAGAAAGCTTCTATGCAGTTTTATCTGAAGATTTCTCCTCTTTCACCTTCGGCCTCAATGTGCTCCCTAATGACCCTTCGTGAATCCGTGCATGACGGAGTTTCCAAACTGTGTAATAAAAGAAAAGTTTAACTATGCAAGCTTAGTTAACTATGCTTAGCTAAGAAAAGTTTAACTATGCAAGCTTAACTATGCTTAGCTAACACAAAGCTGTTTCACAGAAATCTTTTTTCCAGTTTTTGTCTGAGGATATTTCCTTTTCACCATAGCCCTCCCTATACTCCCGAATGTCTTTTGGTAGCTATTTCTCCAAAAGGGTTTCTGGAATCCTCCAGGAGAAGAAAGGTATATTTCTGTGAGTGGAATGCACACGTCACAAAGCAGCTCCTCAGAAAGCTTCTCTCCAGTTTCTATCTGAAGAAGTTTCCTTTCTCACTGAAAGCCTCAAAGCACTCCTGAATATCCCTTCGCAGTCTAAACAAAACAGTGTTATGATACAGCTCAATGAAAAGAGAAGCTTAACTGTGTGAGCGGAATTCACGTGACACAGAGCAGTTTCACAGAAAGCTTCCTTCTGGTTTCTCTCTGAGGTTATTTCTTTTTCAGGATATTCTAAAGAGCGTTTCCAAATGTCCTTTCTCAGATTCCACAGAAACAGTGATTTCAAACTGCTCAATCCAAAGAATGATTTAACTCTATGAGATGAATACAAACATCACAAAATAGCTGTGCAGAAAGATTCTCTCCGATTTTTGATGGAAGACATTTCCTTGCTCACACAGGCCTCCAGTTTCGACTTCCTATCCCTTCACAGAAACCTCAAAGACGGACTTTCAAACTGGGAAATGTAGAGTAAGCTTTAACCCTGTGAAAAGAATAACATGTCAGGGGACAGATTCTTTGAGTGCTTCTTTCTGTTTTTATTGGGCGTCATTTCACTTTTGCCATAGTCTTCAATGTGCTCCGAATATCACTCTTTTGGTTTTACAGGAACAGTGTTCAAACACTGCCTTGTGAGAAAAGAGGTATAACTCCTGAGTGGAATGCACATCACCAAGCAGTTTCTCAGAAAGCTTCTCTCCAGTTTTATCTGACTATATTTTCTATTTCACCATAGGCCTGAATGTGATCACAAATATCCCATCACTCATCCATCCACGAGGGAGTTTCAAGCTGCATAATGTAAAGAAAGCTTCATCTATGTGAGATGAATAAACATAACAAAAGTAGATTCACAGAAAGCTTCTTTCCAGTTTTATCTGAAGATATTTCCTTTTCACCATAGTCTAGAATGCGTGCCTGAAGGTCCTTTCATGGGTCCGTCCATGACAATTTCAAGCTGTGTAATGTAAAGAAAGCTTTAGCCACGTGAGACGATTACACATGTGACAGAGTAGTTTCCTAGAAAGCATCTTTCCAGTTTTTGTCTGAGGCTATTTCCTTTTCACCATCGGCATCAACATGCTTCTGAATAACACCTGGTACCTGTTTCTCCAAAAGGGTTTCCCCGACGCAGTATGAGAAGAGAGGTATTACATTGTGAGTGGAATGCACACGTCACAAAGCAGTTCTTCTGAAAGCTTCTCTCCAGTTTCCGTCTGAGCATATTTCCTTTTTCACTGTAAGCCTCAGTGCTCCGTATATCTCATCAAACGTTAAACATACACAGGGTGAGAAAACTGCTCTATGAAAAGAGAAGCTTAACTGAGCGAGCGGAATTAAGAAGACACAGAGCAGTTTCACAGAAAGCTTCCTTCTGGATTTTACCTGAGGATATTTCTTTCCCCATATTCTAAGTATCGTTCCCAAATGTCGTTCCTCAGATTCCACAAAACAGTGATTTCAAGCTCCTCAATCCAAAGAATGGTTTAACTCTAGGAGACGAATACACACATCGCAAAGCAGTTGCTCAGAACGTTTCTCTGCAGGTTTCATCGGAAGACGTTTCCTCGCTCACCACAAGCCTCCGGGCATCACTAAATATCCCTTCACAGATTCTTCAAAGACAGAGTTTCGAAACTGGGCCACATAGATTAAGCATTAACTCTGTGAAGTGAATGCACATATCGGAGAACAGATTCTTGGAACGCTTCTTCCTCGATTTTATTTCAGTATATTTCACTATTCGCCATAGTCCTCAATGCGTTCAAATATCACTTTTATGGTTTTCCAGGAACAGTGGTAAAACACTGCCTTGTGAGAAAAGAAGTATAACTCCCTGAGTGGAATGCATACATCACAAAGTAGTTTCTCAGAAAGCTTCTATCCAGGTTTTATCTGAAGATATCTCCTCTTTCACTGTATGCGGAATGTGCTCCCGAATGTCCTTCATGGATCTATGCGTGACGGAGAAACCAAATGATGTAATATAATTAACGTTTAACTATGTGAGATGAATAAACATAACAAAGCAGTTTCACAGAAATATTCTTTCCAGTTTTTGTCTCAGGATAATTCCTTTTCACCATAGTTGTCGCTATACTCTCAAATATCTCTTGGTAGCTTTTTCTCCAAAAGGATTCGGAATCCTCTAGGAGAAGAAAGGTATATTTCTGTGAGTGGAATGCACACGTCACAAAGCAACCCTCAGAAAGCTTCTCTCCAGTTTCTATCTGAAGACATTTCCTTTCTCACCGTAAGCCTCAAGGCCCTCAAGAATATCCCTTCTCAGACTAAAGAAATACAATGTTATGATACAACTCAATGAAAAGAGAAGCTTAACTGTGCGAGTGGAATTCACGTGACACAGAGCAGTTTCACAGAAAGCTTCCTTCTCGTTTCCCTCTGAGGTTATTTCTGTTTTCAGGATATTCCTAAGGACATTTCCAAATGACCGATCTCAGATTCTACAGAAGCATTGATTTCAAACTGCTCAGTCCAAGGAATCATTTAACTCTCTGAGATGAATAGAAACATCACAAAAGAGTTGCGTAGAGAGCTTCTCTCCGATTTTCGATGAAAGACATTTCCTTGCCTCACAAAGGCCTCCGGTCGCCACTTTCTATCCCTTCACAGAAACCTCAAAGACTGACTTTCAAACTGGGAAATGTAGAGTAAGCTTTAACACTGTGAAAAGAATGGACATGTGAGAGAGCAGTTTTTCCGAGTGCTTCTTTCTGTTTTTTATTGGACTACATTTGACTTTTCGCCATAGTCTTCATTGCGCTCCGAATATCACTCTTTTGGTGTTACAGAAACCGTGTTCTAACTGTGCCTTATGGGAAGAAAGTTATAATTCCCTGAGTGGAATGCACACATCATCAAGCAGTTTCTCAGAAAGCTTCTCTCCAGTTTTATCTGACTATATTTCCTCTTTCACCATAGGCCGAATGTGATCCCAAATATCCCTTGGCGGATCCATCCACGAGGAGTTTCAAGCTGTGTAATGTGAAGAAAGCTTCATGTATGCGAGATGAATAAACAGCAGAAAGCAGATTCACAGAAAGCTCTTTCCTGTTTTTATCTGAAGATATTTCCTTTTCACCATAGTCAGAATGTGCTCTCGATGGTCCCTTCGTCGATCTGTCCATGACAGTTTCAAGCTGCGTAATATAAAGAAAGCTCTATCTATGTGAATGATTACACATATCACAGTGTAGTTTCCTATAAATCTTCTTTCCAGTTTTTGTTTGAGGCTATTTCCTTTTCACCATCGGCATCAACATGCTCCCGAATATCACCTGGTACCTGTTTCTCCAAAAGGGTTTCCCGACGCTGTATGAGAAGAGAGGTATAACACTGTGACTGGAATGCATACATCATAAAGCAGTTCCTTGAAAGCTTCTCTCCAGTTTCGGTCTGAACATATTTCCTTTTACACTGTAAGCCTCAAAGTGCTCCCGAATATCCCATCACACGCTAAACAGTCACAGGGCTAGAAAACTGCTCAATGAAAAGAGAGCTTAACTGAGCGACAGGAATTAAGATGACACAGAGGAGTTTCAGAGAAAGCTTTCTTCTGGAATTTACCAAAGGATATTTCTTTCTCCGTATTCTAAGGATCGTTTCCAAATGCCCTTCCTCAGATGCCACAAAAACAGTTATTTCACACTGCTCAATCCAAAGAATGTTTTAACTCAAGGAGACGAATACACACATCAAAAAGCAGTGGCTCAGAACGTTTCTCTGCAGCTTTCTTTTTTTTTTTAATTTTTATTATTGTACTTTAAGTTCTAGGGTACATGTGCATAACGTGCAGGTTTGTTACATATGTATACTTGTGCCATGTTGGTGTGCTGCACCCATCAACTCGTCAGCACCCATCAATGCATCATTTATATCAGGTATAACTCCCCAATGCAATCCTCCCCTCCCCTCCCCATGATAGGCCCCAGTGTGTGATGTTCCCCTTCCCGAGTCCAAGTGATCTCATTGTTCAGTTCCCACCTATGAGTGAGAACATGCGGTGTTTGGTTTTCTCTTCTTGTTATAGTTTGCTAAGAATGATGGTTTCCAGCTGCATCCATGTCCCTACAAAGGACGCAAACTCATCCTTTTTTATGGCTGCATAGTATTCTATGGTGTATATGTGCCACATTTTCTTAATCCAGTCTGTCACAGATGGACATGTGGGTTGATTCCAAGTGTTTGCTCTTGTGAATAGTGCCACAATAAACATACGTGTGCATGTGTCTTTGTAGTAGAATAATTTATAATCCTTTGGGTATATACCCAGTAGTGGGATGGCTGGGTCATACGGTACATCTAGTTCTAGATCCTTGAGGAATCGCCATACTGTTTTCCATAATGGTTGAACTAGTTTACAATCCCACCAACAGTGTAAAAGTGTTCCTATTTCTCCACATCCTCTCCAACACCTGTTGTTTCCTGATTTTTTAATGATGGCCATTCTAACTGGTGTGAGATGGTATCTCATTGTGGTTTTGATTTGCATTTCTTTGATGGCGGTGATGATGAGCATTTTTTCATGTGACTGTTGGCTGTATGAATGTCTTCTTTTGAGAAATGTCTGTTCATATCCTTTGCCCACTTTTTTATGGGGTTGCTTGTTTTTTTCTTGTATATTTGTTTGAGTTGTTTGTAGAATCTGGATATTAGCCCTTTGTCAGATGAGTAGATTGCAAAAATTTTCTCCCATTCTGTAGGTTGCCTGTTCACTCTGATGGTAGTTTCTTTTGCTGTGCACAAGCTCTTTAGTTTAATGAGATCCCATTTGTCAATTTTGGCTTTTGCTGCCGTTGCTTTTGGTGTTTTAGACATGAAGTCCTTGCCCATGCCTATGTCCTGAATGGTACTACCTAGATTTTCTTCTAGGGTATTTATGGTATTAGGTCTAACATTTAAGTCTCTAATCCATCTTGAATTAATTTTCGTATAAGGAGTAAGGAAAGGATCCAGTTTCAGCTTTCTACTTATGGCTAGCCAATTTTCCCAGCACCATTTATTAAATAGGGAATCCTTTCCCCATTTCTTGTTTCTCTCAGGTTTGTCAAAGATCAGACGGCTGTAGATGTGTGGTATTATTTCTGAGGACTCTGTTCTGTTCCATTGGTCTATAGCTCTGTTTTGGTACCAGTACCATGCTGTTTTGGTTACTGTAGCCTTGTAGTATAGAGTGAAGTCAGGTAGCGTGACGCCTCCAGCTTTGTCCTTTTGACTTAGGATTGTCTTGGCAATGCGGGCTCTTTTTTGGTTCCATATGAACTTTAAAGCAGTTTTTTCCAATTCTGTGAAGAAACTCATTGGTAGCTTGATGGGGATGGCATTGAATCTATAAATAACCTTGGGCAGTATGGCCATTTTCACGATATTGATTCTTCCTATCCATGAGCATGGAATCTTCTTCCATTTGTCTGTGTCCTCTTTGATTTCACTGAGCAGTGGTTTGTAGTTCTCCTTGAAGAGGTCCTTTACATCCCTTGTAAGTTGGATTCCTAGGTATTTTATTCTTTTTGAAGCAATTGTGAATGGAAGTTCATTCCTGATTTGGCTCTCTGCTTGTCTGTTACTGGTGTATAAGAATGCTTGTGATTTTTGCACATTAATTTTGTATCCTGAGACTTTGCTGAAGTTGCTTATCAGCTTAAGGAGATTTTGGGCTGAGACAATGGGGTTTTCTAAATATACAATCATGTCATCTGCAAACAGGGACAATTTGACTTCTTCTTTTCCTAACTGAATACCCTTGATTTCTTTCTCTTGCCTGATTGCCCTAGCCACAACTTCCAACACTATGTTGAATAGGAGTGGTGAGAGGGCATCCTGTCTTGTGCCAGTTTTCAAAGGAATTTTCCAGTTTTGCCCATTCAGTATGATATTAGCTGTGGTTTTGTCATAAATAGCTCTTATTATATTGAGGTACGTTCCATCAATACCGAATTTATTGAGCGTTTTTAGCATGAAGGGCTGTTGAATTTTGTCAAAAGCCTTTTCTGCATCTATTGAGATAATCATGTGGTTCTTGTCTTTGGTTCTGTTTATATGCTGGATTACGTTGATTGATTTGTGAATGTTGAACCAGCCTTGCATCCCAGGGATGAAGCCCACTTGATCAGGGTGGATAAGCTTTTTGATGTGCTGCTGAATCCGGTTTGCCAGTATTTTATTGAGGATTTTTGCATCGAGATTCATCAGGGATATTGGTCTAAAATTCTCTTTCTTTGTTGTGTCTCTGCCAGGCTTTGGTATAAGGATGATGTTGGCCTCATAAAATGAGTTAGGGAGGATTCCCTCTTTTTCTATTGATTGGAATAGTTTCAGAAGGAATGGTACCAGCTCCTCCTTGTACCTCTGGTAGAATTCAGCTCTGAATCCGTCTGTTCCTGGACTTTTTTTGGTGTGTAGGCTATTAATTGTTGCCTCAATTTCAGAGCCTGCTATTGGTCTATTCAGGGATTCAACTTCTTCCTGGTTTAGTCTTGGGAGAGTGTAAGTGTCCAGAAAATTATCCGTTTCTTCTAAATTTTCTAGTTGATTTGCGTAGAGGTGTTTATAGTATTCTCTGATGGTAGTTTGTATTTCTGTGGGGTCGGTGGTGATATCCCCTTTATCATATTTTATTGCATCTATTTGATTCCTCTCTCTTTTATTCTTTATTAGTCTTGCCAGCAGTCTGTCAATTTTGTTGATCTTTTCAAAAAACCAACTCCTGGATTCATTGATTTTTTGGAGGGTTTTTTGTGTTTCTATCCCCTTCAGTTCTGCTCTGATCTTACTTATTTCTTCCTTCTGCTAGCTTTCGAGTGTGTTTGCTCTTGCCTCTCTAGTTCTTTTAATTGTGATGTTAGAGTGTCAATTTTAGATCTTTCCTGCTTTCTCTTGGGCATTTAGTGCTATAAATTTCCCTCTACACACTGCTTTAAATGTGTCCCAGAGATTCTGGTATGTTGTATCTTTGTTCTCATTGGTTTCAAAGAACATCTTTATTTCTGCTTTCATTTCGTTATGTACCCAGTAGCCATTCAGGAGCAGGTTGTTCAGTTTCCATGTAGTTGAGCGGTTTTGATTGAGTTTCTTAGTCCTGAGTTCTAGTTTGATTTCACTGTGGTCTAAGAGACAGTTTGTTATAATTTCTGTTCTTTTACATTTGCTGAGGATTGCTTTACTTCCAATTATGTGGTCAATTTTGGAAAAAGTGCGATGTGGTGCTGAGAAGAATGTATATTCTGTTGATTTGGGGTGGAGAGTTCTATAGATGTCTATTAGGTCCGCTTGGTGCAGAGATGAGTTCAATTCCTGGATATCCTTGTTAACTTTCTGTCTCGTTGATCTGTCTAATGTTGACAGTGGAGTGTTGAAGTCTCCCATTATTATTGTATGGGAGTCTAAGTCTCTTTGTAAGTCTCCAAGGACTTGCTTTATGAATCTGGGTGCTCCTGTAATGGGTGCATATATATTTAGGATAGTTAGCTCTTCCTGTTGAATTGATCCCTTTACCATTATGTAATGGCCTTCTTTGTCTCTTTTGATCTTTGATGGTTTAAAGTCTATTTTATCAGAGACTAGGATTGCAACCCCTGCTTTTTTGTTCTCCATTTGCTTGGTAGATCTTCCTCCATCCCTTTATTTTGAGCCTATGTATGTCTCTGCATGTGAGATGGGTCTCCTGAATACAGCAGACTGATGGGTCTTGACGCTTGATCCAGTTTGCCAGTCTGTGTCTTTTAATTGAGCATTTAGTCCATTAACATTTAAGGTTAATATTGTTATGTGTGAACTTGATCCTGCCATTATGATATTAACTGGTTATTTTGCTCATTAGTTGATTTACATTTTGGCTTGTTTTGCAATGGCTGGTACGGTTGTTCCTTTCCATGTTTGGGGCTTCCTTCAGGGTCTCTTGTAGGGCAGGCCTGGTGGTGACAAATCTCTAAGCATTTGCTTATCTGTAAAGGATTTTATTTCTCCTTCACTGTTGAAACTTAGTTTGGCTGGATATGAAATTCTGGGTTTAAAATTCTTTTCTTTAAGAACGTTGAATATTGGCTCCCACTCTCTTCTGGCTTGTAGAGTTTCTGCCGAGAGATCTGCTGTTAGTCTGATGGGCTTCCTTTGTGGGTAACCCGACCTTTCACTCTAGCTGCCCTTAAGATTTTCCTTCATTTCATCTTTGGTGAATCTGGCAATTATGTGGTCAATTTTGGAATAAGTGCGATGTGGTGCTGAGAAGAATGTATATTCTGTTGATTTGGGGTGGAGAGTTCTATAGATGTCTATCAGGTCCGCTTGGTGCAGAGATGAGTTCAATTCCTGGATATCCTTGTTAACTTTCTGTCTCGTTGATCTGTCTAATGTTGACAGTGAGTGTTGAAGTCTCCCATTATTATTGTGTGGGGTCTAAGTCTCTTTGTAAGTCTCAGGACTTGCTTTATGAATCTGGGTGCTCCTGTAATGGGTGCATATATATTTAGGATAGTTAGCTCTTCCTGTTGAATTGATCCCTTTACCATTATGTAATGGCCTTCTTTGTCTCTTTTGATCTTTGATGGTTTAAAGTCTATTTTATCAGAGACTAGGATTGCAACCCCTGCTTTTTGTTCTCCATTTGCTTGGTAGATCTTCCTCCATCCCTTTATTTTGAGCCTATGTATGTCTCTGCATGTGAGATGGGTCTCCTGAATACAGCAGACTGATGGGTCTTGACGCTTGATCCAGTTTGCCAGTCTGTGTCTTTTAATTGGAGCATTTAGTCCATTAACATTTAAGGTTAATATTGTTATGTGTGAACTTGATCCTGCCATTATGATATTAACTGGTTATTTTGCTCATTAGTTGATTTACATTTTGGCTTGTTTTTGCAATGGCTGGTACCGGTTGTTCCTTTCCATGTTTAGGGCTTCCTTCAGGGTCTCTTGTAGGGCAGGCCTGGTGGTGACAAATCTCTAAGCATTTGCTTATCTGTAAAGGATTTTATTTCTCCTTCACTGTTGAAACTTAGTTTGGCTGGATATGAAATTCTGGGTTTAAAATTCTTTTCTTTAAGAACGTTGAATATTGGCTCCCACTCTCTTCTGGCTTGTAGAGTTTCTGCCGAGAGATCTGCTGTTAGTCTGATGGGCTTCCTTTGTGGGTAACCCGACCTTTCTCTCTGGCTGCCCTTAAGATTTTTCCTTCATTTCATCTTTGGTGAATCTGGCAATTATGTGTCTTGGAGTTGCCCTTCTGGAGGAGTATCTTTGTGGCGTTCTCTGTATTTCCTGAATTTGAATGTTGGCCTGCCCTACTAGGTTGGGGAAGTTCTCCTGGATGATATCTTGAAGAGTGTTTTCCAACTTGGTTCCATTCTCCCCTCACTTTCAGGCACCCCAATCAGACGTAGATTTGGTCTTTTACATAATCCCATACTTCTTGCAGGCTTTGTTCATTTCTTTTCTTCTTTTTCTTTTGGTTTCTCTTCTCACTTCATTTCATTCATTTGATCCTCAATCGCTGATACTCTTTCTTCCAGTTGATCGAGTCAGTTACTGAAGCTTGTGCATTTGTCACGTATTTCTCGTGTCATGGTTTTCATCTCTGTCATGTCGTTTATGACCTTCTCTGCATTGATTAGTCTAGCTGTCAATTCTTCCACTCTTTTTTCAAGATTTTTAGTTTCTTTGTGCTGGGTACGTAATTCCTCCTTTAGCTCTGAGAAGTTTGATGGACTGAAGCCTTCTTCTCTCTTCTCGTCAAAGTCATTCTCTGACCAGCTTTGATCTGTTGCTGGAGATGGGCTGCGCTCCTTTGCAGGGGGAGATGCGCTCTTATTTTTTGAATTCCCAGCTTTTCTGCCCTGCTTTTTCCCCATCTTTGTGGTTTTATCTGTCTCTCGTCTTTGATGATGGTGACGCACTGATGGGGTTTTGGTATAGGTGTCCTTCCTGTTTGATAGTTTTCCTTCTGACAGTCAGAACCCTCAGCTATAGGTCTGTTGGAGATTGTGTGAGGTCCACTCCAGACGCTGTTTGCCTGGGTATCAGCAGCAGAGGTTGCAGAAGATAGAATATTGCTGAACAGCGAGTGTACCTGTCTGATTCTTACTTTGGAAGCTTCCTCTCAGGGGTGTACTCCACCCTGTGAGGTGTGGGGTGTCAGACTGCCCCTAGTGGGGGATGTCTCCCAGTTAGGCTACTCAGGGGTCAGGGACCGGCTTGAGCAGGCAGTCTGTCCCTTCTCAGATCTCAACCTCCGTGTTGGGAGATCCACTGCTCTCTTCAAAGTTGTCAGACAGAGTCTTTCGCATCTGCACAGGTCTCTGCTGCTTCCCCTGTTATTTTTTTAGCTGAGCCCTGTCCCCAGAGGCGGAGTCTACAGAGACAGGCAGGTTTCCTTGAGCTGCTGTGAGCTCCACCCAGTTGGAGCTTCCCAGCAGCTTTGTTTACCTACTTAAGCCTCGGCAATGGCAGGTGCCCCTCCCCCAGCCTCGCTGCTGCCCTGCGGTTAGATCACCACAGACTGCTGTGTTAGCAAGGAGGGAGGCTCTGGGGGCGTGGGACCCTCCTGGCCAGGCGTGGGGTATATTCTCCTGTTGTTCCCTTTAGCCTACAGTGCAGTATTGGGGTGGGAGTTACTCGATTTTCCAGGTGTTGTGTGTCTCAGTTCCCCTGGTTAGGAAAAGGGATTCCCTTCCCCCTTGCGCTTCCCAGGTGAGGTGATGCCTCGCCCTGCTTCAGCTCTCGCTGGTTGGGCTGCAACAGATGACCAGCACCGATTGTCTGGCACTCACTAGTGAGATGACCCCAGTACCTCAGTTGAAAATGTAGAAATCACCGGTCTTCTGTGTCCTTCGTGGTGGGAGTTGGAGACTGGAGCTGTTCCTATTCCACCATCTTGCTCTGCCCCTCCTCTATGCAGCTTTCATTGGAAGCCATTTCATCGCACAGCACAAGCCTCTGGGCATCACTAAATATCCCTTCACAGATTCTTCAAAGACAGAGTTTCAAAACTCGGCAACATAGAATAAGCATTAGCTTTGTGAAGTGAATGTACTTATCAGAGAGCAGATTCTTGGAACGATTCTTTCTCGATTTTATTTCAGTATATTTCACTACTCGTCATAGTCCTCAATGGGTTCCAAAATATCCCTTTTTCAGTTTCACAGGAACGGCTTTCAAACACTGCCTTGTGAGAAAAGAGGAATAAATCCCTGAGTGGAATGCATATACCAAAAGGAGTTTCTCAGAAAGCTTTTATCCAGTTTTTATCTGAAGTTACCTTCATTTTCACCGTACGCCTGAATGCGCTCCCGAATATCCCTTTGTGGATCCGTTCATGACAGAGTTTCCAAACTGAAAATATAAGAAAAGTTTTAACTAGGCAAGATGAATAAGTATATCTAACACAAAGCAGTTTCACAGAAATCTTCTTTCCAGTTTTTGTCTGAGGATGTTTCCTTTTTCACCATATCCATCCCTATACTCCCGAATGTCTCTTGATAGCTTTTTCTCCAAAAAGGAATTCCGGAATCATCTATGATAAGAAGGGTATATTTTTGTAAATGGAATGCACATGTCACAAGGCAGCTCCACAGAAAGCTGCTCTCCATTTTCTCTCTAAAGTTGTTTGCTTTCTCACCATAAGCCTTGAAACGCTCCAGAGTATCCCATTGCAGACTAAACAAAAACAGTGTTATGTTACTGATCAATGAAAAGAGAAGATTAACTGTGTGAGTGGAATTTACATGACACAGAGTAGTTTCACAGAAAGCTTCCTGCTGGATTCTCTGTGAGATTATTTCATTTTCAGGGTATTCTAAAGAAGGTTTTCAAATGTTCTTTCTCACATTCCATAGAAGCAGTGATTTCAAACTGCTCAATCCAAAGAATGACTTAACTATCTCAGATGAACAAAAACATCACAAAAGAGTTGCCCAGAAAGCTTCTCTCCAATTTTCGATGGAAGATATTTCCTTGCCTCATTCAGTCCTCCCTTTACCACTGACAATCCCTTCGCAGAACCATAAAAGACCGACTTTCAAACTGGGAAATGTAGAGAAAGCTTTAAGCCAGTGAAAGAATGGACATGTCAGAGAGCAGTTTCTTCGAGTGCTTCTTTCTGTTTTTCATTGGAAGACATTACACTTTTTGCCATACTCTTCAATGTGCTCTGAATATCAGTCTTTTGGTGTCACAAGAACAGTGTTCAAACTGTGCCTTATGAGAAGAAAGTTATAACTCACTGAGTGAAATGCACACGACACCAAGCAGTTTCTAAGAAAGCTTCTCTCCAGTTTTTATCTGAGTATGCTTTCTATTTCACCATAGGCCCGAATGTGATCCGTAATATCCCTTTGCGGATCCATCCACAAGGGAGTTTCCAAGCTGTGTAATGTAAAGAAAGCTTAATCTATGAGAGATGAATAAGCATAGCAAAAAGCAGATTTACAGAAAACTTCTTTCCAGTTTTTATCTGCAGTTATTTACTTTCTCACCCTACTCCAGAATGTGCTGCCTATGGTCCCTTCCTGGATCCGTCCATGACAGTTTCCAAGCTGTGGAATGTAAAGAAAGCTTTATGTATGTAAGATGATTACAGATATCACAGAGTAGTTTCCTAGAAAGCTTCTTTCCAGTTTTTGTCTGAGGCTTTTCCCTTTTCAACATCAGCATCAACATGCTCCCGAATACCACTTGGTATCTGTTTCTCCAAAAGGGTTTTCCATTCCATATTCTAACCCATTCCATATTCCATTCCATTCCATATCATATTCCATTCCATTCAATATTGCATTGCATTCCATTCTATTTCATTCCCTTCCTTTCCATATAATATTCCGTTCCATTCCATTCCATTTTACAATCCATTGTATATTCCATTCCTTATGCCATTCCATTATGTATTCCATTGCATTCCATTGGATTGCGTTCCATATGCCAGTCAGTTCCATATTCTATTCCATTTAATATTTCATTTCAATCCATTCCATATTCCATTCTCTTCCATTTCATATTCCATTCCATTCCACTCCTTTCCATATTCAATTCCATTCCACATTCCATTCCATTTCAATCCATATTCCATTGCATTCCATTTCATTCCACA
>CM058079.1:3323081-3341326 GCA_030247045.1 Colobus guereza | reverse complement strand
TCTTGGGACTGCATCAGATTCTCTGCCCGAGAGTTCTACCAGGCAACGCTCTCGGCCTCCTTTGCTGGAGGCTGACCAACCTCACCTCGCACACCTTCTTCCCTGAAGCGAGCGGACCAAAGAATAAATTTGCAGTTTTGCTTTTAGCAAAATATTACTTTTTCAGTTTCAGAGGAACAGTGTTCAAACACCGCCTTGTGAGAAAAGAGGTACAACTCCCTGACTGGAATGCGTACATCAAAAAGGAGTTACTTCTATCCAGTTTTTATCTGAAGACATCTCCTGTTTAATCGTAGGAATGAATGTGCTTGCGAATGTCCCTTCGCAGATCCACGCATGAGGGCAATTCCAAACTGCGTAATATAAGTAACGTTTTAACTATGCGTGATAAAAAAAAATATCTAACACAAAGGAGTTTCACAGAAATCTTCTGTCCAGATTTGTCTGATGATATTTCCTTTTTCTCCATAGTTGTCGCTCTACTCCCGAAAATCTCCTGGTAGCTTCTTCTCCAAAAGGGATTCCGGAATCCTCTATGAGAAGAAAGGTGTATTTCTGTGAGTGGAACGCACATGTCACAAATCAGCTCCTCAGAAAGCTTCTCTCCACTTTCTATCTAAAGATATTTCTTTCTCACCATAAGCCTCAAAGGGCTCCGGAATATCCCTCTGCAGAAAAACAAAATCAGTGTTATGATACTGTTCTCTGAAAAGAGAATCTTAACTGTGTGAGCAGAATTCAGGTGGCACAGATCAGTTTCATAGAAAGCTACCTCCTTCTGGATCCTCTCTGAGGTTATTTCTTTTTCAGGATATTCTGAAGAGCACTTCCAAATGTCCTTTCTCAAATTCCACAGAAACAGTGATTTCAAACTGCTCAATCTAAAGAATCACTTAACGCTATGCAATGAATACAAACATCACAAAAGGGTTGCACAGAAAGATTCTCTGCGATTTTTGATGGAAAACATTCCCTTGCTCGACATAGGCCTCCGGTAATCACTTACTTTCCCTTTGCAGAAACCTGAAAGACAGACTTTCAAACTGGGAAATGTAGAGTAAGCTTTAACCATGTGTAGAGAATGGACATGTCAGAGAGCAGTTTCTTTGAGTGCTTCTTTCTGTTTTTCATTGGACGACATTTCACTTTTTGCCATAGTCTTCAATGAGCTCCCAACATCACACTTTTGGATTTACAGGAACAGTGTTCACACGGTGCCTCATGAGAAGAAAGTTAAAACTCCCTCAGTGGAATGCACACATCACCAAGCAGTTTCTCAGAAAGCTTCTTTCCAGATTTTATCTGACTATATGTACTATTTCACCATAGGCCCGAATGTGATCCCAAATATCCCTTCACAGATCCATCCACGAGGGAGTTTCCAAGCTGCGTAATATAAAGAATGCTTCATCTATGTGATAGAAATAAACATAACAAAAAGCTGATTCACAGAAAGCTTCCCTCCAGTTTTTATTTGAAGATATTTCCTTTTTCACCATAGTCCAGAATGTGCTCCCGAAGGTCACTTTGTGGATCCGTCCATGACAGTTTCGAAGCTGTGTAATGTAAAGAAAGCTTTACCTATGTGAGATGATTACACATACCACTGAGTAGTTTCCTGGAAAGTTTCCTTCCAGTTTTTGTCTGAGGCTACTTCCCTTTTCACCACTGGCATCAACATGCTCCTGAATATCACTTGATACCTCTTTTTCCAAAGGGGTTTCCCCGATGCTGTATGAGAAGAGAGGTATAACACTCTGAGTGGAATGCACACGTCACAAGGCAGTTCCTCGGAAAGCTTCTCTCTAGCTTCGGTCTGAACATGTTTCCTATTTCACCGTTAGCCTCAAAGTGCTCTCGAATATCCCATCATACTCTAAACATACCCAGGGCTAGAAAACTACTCAATGAAAAGAGAGGCTTATCTGAGTGAGAGGAATTAAGATGACACAAAGCAGTTTCACAGAAATCTTCCTTCTGGATTTTACCTGAGGATATTTATTTCTCCATATTCTAAGGATCGTTCCCAAATGTTCTTCCTCAGATTCCACAAAAACAGTGATTTCGAGCTGCTCAATACAAAGAATGGTTTAACTCTATGAGACGAATACACACATCACAAAGCAGTTGCTCAGAACGTTTCTCTGCAGGTTTCTTCGGAATACATTTGCTGGCTCACCACAATCATCTGGGCGTCACTAAATATCCTTTCGCAGATTCTTGAAAAACAGAGTTTCCATACTGCGCAACATAGAGTAAGCATTAACTCTGTGAAGTGAATGCACATATCAGAGAGTAGATTCTTGGAACGGTTCTTCCTCGAATTTATTTCAGTATATTGCACTATTCGCCATAGTCCTCCATGCTTTCCGAAATACAACATTTTCGGTTTTACAGGAAGAGTGTTCAAACACTGCCTTGTGAGAAAAGAGGTATAACTCCCTGAGGGAAATGCATACATCACAAAATAGTTTCTCAGAAAGCTTCTATCCCGTTTTTATCCGAAGATATCTCCTCTTTAACAGTAGATCTCAAAGTGCTCCAGAGTGTCCGTTTGCGGATCTGTGCATGACAGGGTTTCCAAACTGCCTAACATAATTAATGTTTTAACTATGTGATATGAATAAATATATCTAACACAAAACATATTCACAGAAATCTTCTTTGCAGTTTTTGTCTGAGGATATTTCCTTTGTCACCATGGTCGTCGCTATACTCTCTAATATTTCTTGGTAGCTTTTCCTCCAAAAGGGATTCCGGAATCCTCTAGGAGAAGAAAGGTATAATTCTGTAAGAGGAATGCACACGTGACAAAGCAGCTCCTCAGAAAGTTCCTATCCACTTTCTATCTGAAGACGTTTCCTTTCTGACCGTAAGCCTCAAAGCCCTCCAGAGTATCCCTTTGCAGACTAAAAAATACAGTGTTATGATACAACTCAATGAAAAGAGAAGCTTAACTGTGTGAGCAGAATTCACGTGACACAGAGCAGTTTCACAGAAAGCTTCGTTCTGGTTTCTCTCTGAGTTTATTTCTTTTTCAGGATATTCTGAGGAGCGTTTCTAAATGTCCTTTCTCAGATTCCACAGAAACAGTGATGTCAAACTGCTCAATCCTAAGAATGATTTAGTGCAATGAGATGAATACAAACATCACAAAAGTGTCCACAATGCTTCAACTGATCAATGAAATGGGAAGCTTAACTGTGTGATTGGAATTCATGTGACACAGTAGTTTCACAGAAAGCTTCCTTCTGGATTCTCTTTGAGATTATTTATTTTTCAGAGTATTCTAAGTAGGTTTCCAAATGTTCTTTTCAGATTCCACAGAAGCAATGATTTCAAACTGCTCAATCCAAGGAATGATTTTACTCTCTCAGATGAATGCAAACATCACAAAAGAGTTGCCCAGAAAGCTTCTCTCTGATTTTCGATGGAAGATATTTCCTTGCCTCACTCAGTCCTCCGGTTACCACTGACAATCCCTTCGAGAAACTTCAAAGACAGACTTTCAAACTGGGAAATATAGAGTAAGCTTTAACCCAGTGAAAAGAATGGACATGTCAGAGAGCAGTTTATTCGAGTGCTTCTTTATGTTTTTTATTGGATGACATTTCACTTTTTGCCATAGTCTTCAAAGTGGTCCGAATATAAGTCTTTTGGTTTTACAAGAACAGTGTTCAAACTGTGCCTTATGAGAAGAAAGTTATAACTCACTGTGTGGAAAGCACACAACACCAAGCAGTTTCTCAGAAAGCTTCTCTCCAGTTTATAATATCTGACTAGGCCTGAATGTGCTATTTCACCATAGGTCTCAAAGTGAGGCCAAACACTGTGAGACAGTGATATATCTAACACAAAGCAGTTTCCCAGAAATCTTCTTTCCAGTTTTTGTCTGAGGATATTTCCTGTTTCACCATAGTCGTCCCTATACTTCCAAACATCTCCTGGTAGCTTTTTCTCCAAAAGGGATTCCGTAATCCTCTAGGTGAAGAAAGGTATATTTCTGTGAAAGCAGCTCCTCAGAAAGCTTCTCTCCAGTCTATATCTGAAGACGTTTCCTTTCTCACCGTAAGCCTCAAAGCCCTCCAGAATATCCCTTCGCAGAGTAAAGAAAAACAGTGTTATTATACATCTCAATGAAAATAGAAGCCTAACTGTGTGAGCAGAATTCACATGACACAGAGATGTTTCACAGAAAGATTCCTTCTGGTTTCTGTGTGAGGTTATTTCTTTTTCAGGATATTCTAAAGAGCGTTTCCAAATGTCCTTTCTCAGATTCCACAGAAACAGTGATTTCAAACTGCTCAATCCAGACAATGATTTAACGCTATGAGATGAATACAAACATAACAAAGAGGCTCAGAAAGCTTCTCCATTTTCTGATGGAAGACATTTCCTTGTCTCACACAGGCCTCTGTCGCCACTTAACATCCCTTTACAGAACCTCAAAGACCGAATGTCAAACTGGGAAATGTAGAGTAAGCTTTAACCCTGTGAAAAGAATGGACATGTCAGAGAGCAGTTTCTTCGAGTGCTTTTTCTGTTTTTATTGGATGATATTTCACTTTTGCCATAGTCTTCAATGTGCTCTGAATATCACTCTTTTGGTTTTACAGGAACAGTGTTCAAACTGTGCCTTATGAGAAGAAGTTACAACTCCTTAGTGCAATGCACACATCACCAAGCTGTTTCTCAGAAAGCTTTCTCCAGTTTTTATCTGACTATATTTCCTATTTCACCATAGGCCAGAATGTGATCCCAAATATCTTCATGGATCCATCCACGAGGATTTTCAAGCTGCGTAATGTAAAGAAAGCTTCATCTATGTGAGATGAATAAACATAGCAAAATCAGATTCACAGAAAGCTTCTTTCCAGTTTTATCTGAAGATATTTCCTTTTCACCATAGTCCAGAATGTGCTCTCGAAGGTCCCTTCATGGATCCGTCCATGACAGTTTCAAGCTGCGTAATGTGAAAGCTTTATCTATTAAGGATACATTTATCTAGATGATTACACATATCACAGTGTAGTTTCCTATAAAGTTTTTTTCCAGGTTTGTCTGAGGCTATTTCCGTTTTCACAATCAGCAACAACATGCTCCAGAATATCGCTTGGTACCTGTTTCTCCAAAAGTATTTCCCCGTCACTGTATGAGAAGAGAGATATAACACTGTGAGTGAATACACGTCACAAAGCAGTTCCTCAGAAACTTCCTCTCCAGTTTCGGTCTGAACATATTTTCTTTTTCACCGTTAGCCTCAAAGTGCTTCCAAATATCCCACCACATGCTAAACATACACAGGGGTAGAAAAATGCTCAATGAAAAGAGAAGCTTAACGAAGTGAGAGAAATTAAGGTGACAAAGAGCAGTTTCACAGAAAGCTTCCTTCTGGATTTTTCCTAAGAATATTTCGTTCTCCATATTCTAAAGATTGTTCCCAAATGTCCTTCCTTAGATTCCAAAAAAACCATGATTTCAAGCTGCTCAATCCAAAGAACGGTTTAACTCTATGAATCAAATACACACATCACAAAGCAGTGGCTCAGAACGTTTCTCTGCAGGTTTCATCAGAAGGCGTTTCCTCACTCACCACAAGCCTCTGTGTGTCACTAAGTATCCCTTCACAGATTTTTAAAAGACAAAGTTTCAAAACTGGGTAATATAGAGTAAGCATTAACTCTGTGAAGTGAGTGCACATATCAGAGGGCAAATTCTTGAAATGCTTCTTCCTCGATTTTATTTCAGTATATTTCAGTATTCGCCGTAGTCCTCAATGCGTTCCGAAATATCACTTTTTCAGTTTCACAGGAACAATGTTCAAACACTGCCTTGTGAGAAAAGAGGTAAAACCCCCTGAGTGGAAGGCATACATCACAAAGGAGTTCCTCAGAAAGCTTCAATCCAGTTTTTATCTGAAGATATCTTTTTTTCCACTGTAGGCCTGAATGTACCTTGGAACGTCCCTTCATGGATCTGTGCATGACGGAGTTTCCAAACTGCGTAATATAATTAAAGTTTTAACTATGTGAGATGAATAAATACATGTAACACTAAGCAGTTTCACAGACATCTTATTTCCAGTTTTTGTCTGAGGATATTTCCTTTTCACCATAGTCGTCACTGTACTCGAATATATGTTGGTAGCTTTTTCTCCAAAAGGTTCAGAATCCTCTAGGAGAAGAAAGGCATATTTCTGTGAGTGGAATGCACACGTCACAAAGCAGCTCCTCAGAAGCTTCTCCAGTTTCTATCTGAAGACGTTTCCTTTCTCACCTTAAGCCTCAAAGCCCTCCAGAATATCCCTTTGCAGACTAAACAAAAACAGTGGTATGACACAGCTCAATGAAAAGGGAAGCTTAACTGTGTGAGCAAAATTCACGGGACATGGAGAAGTTTCACAGAAAGATTCTTTCTGGTTTCTCTCTGAGGTTATTTCTTTTTCAGGATATTCTAAAGTGAGTTTCCAAATGTCCTTTCTCAGATTATACAAAAACAGTGATTTCAAACTGCTCAATCCATAGAATGATTTATCTCTATGAGATGAATACAAACATCAAAAAAGAGGTGCACAGAATGCTTCCCTCTGATTTTCGATGGAAGACATTTCCTTGCCTCACAGAGTCCTCCGGTCGCCACTTACTATCCCTTCACAGAAGCCTCAAAGACCGACTTTCAAACTGGGAAATGTACAGTAAGATTTATCCCTGTGAAAAACTGGACATGTCAGAGAGCAGTTTCTTCGAGTGCTTCTTTATGTTTTTTATTGGACGACATTTCACTTTTTGCTATAGTCTTCAATGTGCTCCGAATATCACTCTTTTGGTTTTACAGGAACAGTGTTCAAACTGTGCCTTATGAGAAGAAAGTTACAACTCCTTAAGTGGAATGCACACATCACCAAGCAGTTTCTCAGAAAGCTTCTCTCCAGTTTTTATCTGACTATATTTCCTATTTCACCATAGGCCAGAATGTGATCCCAAATATCTCTTCATGGATCCATCCACGAGGGATTTTCCAAGCTGCGTAATGTAAAGAAAGCTTCATCTATGTGAGATGAATAAACATAGCAAAAATCAGATTCACAGAAAGCTTCTTTCCAGATTTTATCTGAAGATATTTCCTTTTTCACCATAGTCCAGAATGTGCTCTCGAAGGTCCCTTCATGGATCCGTCCATGACAGTTTCCAAGCTGCGTAATGTGAAGAAAGCTTTATCTAAGCAGTTAAGGATACATTTATCTAGATGATTACACATATCACAGAGTAGTTTCTAAGCTTCTTTCCAGGTTTGTCTGAGGCTATTTCCGTTTTCACAATCAGCAACAACATGCTCCAGAATATCGCTTGGTACCTGTTTCTCCAAAAGTATTTCCCCGTCACTGTATGAGAAGAGAGATATAACACTGTGAGTTTAAAGCACACGTCACAAAGCAGTTCCTCAGAAACTTCCTCTCCAGTTTCGGTCTGAACATATTTTCTTTTTCACCGTTAGCCTCAAAGTGCTCCAAATATCCCACCATGCTAAACATACACAGGGTGAAAACTGCTCAATGAAAGAAGAAGCTTAACGAGTGAGAGAAATTAAAACATACAGCAGTTTCACAGAAAGCTTCCTTCTGGATTTTAAGAATATTTCTTTCTCCATATTCTAAGGATTGTTCCCAAATGTCCTTCCTCAGATTCCAAAAACATGATTTCAAGCTGCTCAATCCAAAGAACGGTTTAACTCTATGAATCAAATACACACATCACAAAGCAGTTGCTCAGAACGTTTCTCTGCAGGTTTCATCAGAAGACGTTTCCTCACTCACCACAAGCCTCGTGTGTCACTA
This sequence comes from Colobus guereza, assembly GCA_030247045.1. Classification (NCBI taxonomy): domain Eukaryota; kingdom Metazoa; phylum Chordata; class Mammalia; order Primates; family Cercopithecidae; genus Colobus; species Colobus guereza. The sequence continues at coordinate 3,333,492 of CM058079.1, read as the reverse complement.
ATATCATCCTTCACAGATTTTCAAAGACAGTTTCAAAACTGGGTATAGAGTAAGCATTAACTCTGTGAAGTGAATGCACATATCAGAAGCAGATTCTTGAAATGCTTCTTCCTCGATTTTATTTCAGTATATTTCCTATTCACCATAGTCGCCAGTCCTCAATGCGTTCAAATATCACTTTTCAGTTTCACAGGAACAATGTTCAAACACTGCCTTGTGAAAGAGGTAAAACCCTGAGTGGAATAAGGCATACATCACAAAGTAGTTTCTCAGAAAGCTTCTTTCCAGTTTTATCTGAAGATATCTCCTTTTCACTGTAGGCCTGAATGTGCTCGAATGTCCCTTCATGGATCTGTGCATGACAGTTTCAAACTGCGTAATATAATTAAAGTTTTAACTATGTGAGATGAATAAATACATGTAACACAAGCAGTTTCACAGAAATCTCTTTCAGTTTTGTCTGAGGATATTTCCTTTTCACCATAGTTATCACTGTACTCCGAATATCTTGGTAGCTTTTTCTCCAAAGGATTCCAGAATCCTCTATGAGAAGAAGGTATATTTCTGTGAGTGGAATGCACACGTCACAAAGCAGCTCCTCAGAAAGCTTCTCTCCAGTTTCTATCTGAAGACGTTTCCTTTCTCACCTGTAAGCCTCAAAGCCCTCCAGAATATCCCTTGCAGACTAAACAAAAACAGTGTTATGATACAGCTCAATGAAAAGAAGCTTAACTGTGTGAGCAAAATTCACGTGACATGGAGCAGTTCTCACAGAAAGCTTCCTTCTGGTTTCTCTCTGAGGTTATTTCTTTTCAGGATATTCTAAAGTGAGTTTCCAAATGTCCTTTCTCAGATTATACAAAAACAGTGATTTCAAACTGCTCAATCCAAAGAATGATTTAACTCTATGAGATGAATACAAACATCAAAAAAGTTGCAGAAAGCTTCTCTCTGATTTTCGATGGAAGACATTTCCTTGCTCACACAGCCTCCGGTTGCCACTTACTATCCCTTCACAGAACCTCAAAGACCACTTTCAAACTGGGAAATGTAGAGTAAGATTTAACCCTGTGAAAAACTGGACATGTCAGAGAGCAGTTTCTTCAGTGCTTCTTTCTGTTTTATTTGGACATTTCACTTTTGCCATAGTCTTCAATGTGCTCGAATATCACTCTTTTGGTTTTACAGGAACAGTGTTCAAACTGTGCCTAATGAGAAGAAAGTTATAACTTCCTGAGTGGAATGCAGACATCACCAAGCAGTTTCTCAGAAAGCTTCTCTCCAGTTTTTATCTGACTATATATCTTATTTCTGCATAGGCCGAATGTGATCCCAAACATCCAAGAGGATTTTCAAGTTGCGTAATGTAAAGAAAGCTTCATCTCTGTGAGATGAAAAACATCGCAACAGCAGATTCACAGAAAGCTTCTTCCAGTTTTTATCTGAAGATATCTTTTCCACTGTAGGCCTGAATGTACCTTGGAACGTCCCTTCATGGATCTGTGCATGACGGAGTTTCCAAACTGCGTAATATAATTAAAGTTTTAACTATGTGAGATGAATAAATACATGTAACACTAAGCAGTTTCACAGACATCTTATTTCCAGTTTTTGTCTGAGGATATTACCTTTTTCACCATAGTCGTCACTGTACTTCCGAATATATGTTGGTAGCTTTTCGTACAAAAGGGATTCCAGAATCCTCTAGGAGAAGAAAGGCATATTTCTGTGAGTGGAAAGCAAACGTCACAAAGCAGCTCCTCAGAAGGCTTCTCTCCAGTTTCTATCTGAAGACGTTTCCTTTCTCACCTTAAGCCTCAAAGCCCTCCAGAATATCCCTTTGCAGACTAAACAAAAACAGTGGTATGACACAGCTCAATGAAAAGGGAAGCTTAACTGTGTGAGCAAAATTCACGGGACATGGAGAAGTTTCACAGAAAGATTCTTTCTGGTTTCTCTCTGAGGTTATTTCTTTTTCAGGATATTCTAAAGTGAGTTTCCAAATGTCCTTTCTCAGATTATACAAAAACAGTGATTTCAAACTGCTCAATCCATAGAATGATTTATCTCTATGAGATGAATACAAACATCAAAAAAGAGTTGCGCAGAAAGCTTCCCTCTGATTTTCGATGGAAGACATTTCCTTGCCTCACAGAGGCCTCCGGTTGCCACTTACTATCCCTTCACAGAACCTCAAAGACCGACTTTCAAACTGGGAAATGTAGAGTAAGCTTTAACCCTGTGAAAAATGGACATGTCAGAGAGCAGTTTCTTCGAGTGCTTCTTTCTGTTTTTTATTGGACGACATTTCACTTTTTGCTATAGTCTTCAATGTGCTCCGAATATCAGTGTTTTGGTTTTACAGGAACTGTGTTCAATCTGTGCCTAATGAGAAGAAAGTTATAACTTCCTGAGTGGAATGCAGACATCACCAAGCAGTTTCTCAGAAAGCTTCTCTCCCATTTTTATCTGACTATATTTCCTATTTCACCATAGGCCCGAATGTGATCCCAAACATCCAGAGGGAGTTTCCAAGTTGCGTAATGTAAAGAAAGCTTCATCTCTGTGAGATGAAAAAACATCGCAAACAGCAGATTCACAGATAGCTTCCTTCGAGTTTTTATCTGAAGATATTTCCTTTTACACCATAGTCAAGAATGTGCTTCTGAAGGTCCCTTCGTTGAACCGTCCATGACAGTTTCCAAGCTGTGTAATGTAAAGAAAGCGTTATCTATGTGAGATGATTAGATATCACAGAATAGTTTCCTAGAAATCTTCTTTCCAGTTTTTGTCTGAGGCTATTTCCCTTTTCACCATCGGCATCAACATGCGCCCGAATGTCACTTGGTACCTGTTTCTCCAAAAGGGTTTCCCCGATGATGTATGAGAAGAGCGGTATAACACTGTGACTAGAATGCGCACATCACAAAGCCGTTCCTCGGAAAGCTTCTCTCCAATTTCGGTCTGAAAATATTTCCTTTTTCATCGTTAGCCTCAAAGTGCTAATGAATATTCCATCACAAGCTAAACATACACAGGGCTGGAAAACTGCTCAATGAAAAGAGAGGCTTATCAGCATGAGAGGAATTAGGATGACACAGAGCAGTTTCACAGGAAGCTTCCTTCTGGATTTTTCTGAGGATACTTCCATCTCCATATTCTAAGGATTGTTCCCAAACGTCCTTCCTCAGATTCCACAAAAACCGTGATTTCAAGCTGCTCAATCCAAAGAATGCTTTAACTCCATGATACGAATACACACATCACAAAGCAATTCCTCAAAAGGTTTCTCTGCAGGTTTCATCAGAAGATGTTTCCTCGCTCACCACAAGCCTCTGGGCGTCACTAAATATCCCTTCAGAGATTCTTCAAAGACAGTTTCGCAACTGAGCAACATAGAGTAAGCATTAACTCTGTGAAGTGAATGCACATATCAGAGAGCCGATTCTTGGAACGATTCTTCCTTGATTTTATTTCAGTGTATTTAACTATTCGCCATAGTCCTCAATGCGTTCAAAAATATCACTTTTTTGGTTTCAGAGGAACAGTGCTCAAACACTGCCTTGTGATAAAAGAGGTATAACTCCCTGAGTGGAATGCATACATCACAAAGTAGTTTCTCAGAAAGCTTCTATGAGTTTTATCTGAAGATTTCTCCTCTTTCACCATAGGCCTGAATGTGCTCCTCAATGTCCCTTCAGGATCCGTGCATGACTGGAGTTTCCAAACTGCATAATATATAAAGAAAAGTTTAACTATGTGAGATGAATAAATATATCTAACACAAAGCAGTTTCACAGAAATCTTCTTTCCAGTTTTTGTCTGAGGATATTTCCTTTTTCACCATAGCCCTATACTCCCGAATGTCTTTTGGTAGCTTTTTCTCCTAAAAGGATTCTGGAATCCTCAGGAGAAGAAAGGTATATTTCTGTGAGTGGAATGTACATGTCACAAAGCAGCTCCTCAGAAAGCTTCTCTCCAGTTTCTATCTGAAGAGGTTTCCTTTCTCACTGAAAGCCTCAAAGCACTCCTGAATATCCCATCGCAGTCTAAACAAAAACAGTGTTATGATACAGCTCAATGAAAAGAGAAGCTTAACTGTGTGAGCGGAATTCACGTGACACAGAGCAGTTTCACAGAAAGATTCCTTCTGGTTTCTCTCTGAGGTTATTTCTTTTTCAGGATATTCTAAAGAGCGTTTCCAAATATCCTTTCTCAGATTCCATAGAAACAGTGATTTCAAATTGCTCAATCCAAAGAATGATTTAACTCTATGAGATGAATACAGACATCACAAAGTAGGTGCACAAAAAGATTCTCTCCGATTTTTGATGGAAGACATTTCCTTGCACGACATAGGCATCCGGTTGCCACTTACTATCCCTTTGCAGAAACCACAAAGACGGACTTTCAAACTGGGAAATGTGGAAGAAGCTTTAACACAGTGAAAAGAATGACATGTCACAGAGCAGATTCTTCGAGTGCCTCTTTCTGTTTTTTATTGGACGTCATTTCACTTTTTGCCATAGTCTTCAATGTGCTCCGAATATCACTCTTTTGGTTTTACAGGAACAGTGTTCAAACTGTGCCTTATGAGAAGAACGTGATAACCCCCTTTGTAGAATGCACACATCACCAAGCAATTTCTCAGGAAGTTTCTCTCCAGTTTTTATCTGACTATATTTTCTATTTCACCATACGCCCGAATGTGATCCCAAATATCCCGTCACTCATCCATCCACGAGAGAGTTTCCAAGCTGTGTAATGTAAAGAAAGCTTCATCTATGTGAGATGAATAAACATAACAAAAAGTAGATTCACAGAAGGCGTCTTTCCAGTTTTTATCTGAAGATATTTCCTTTTTCTGCATAGTCCAGAATGCACTCCAGAGGGTCCGTTCTTGGATCCGTCCATGAGAGTTTCCAAGCTGTGTAATGTAAAGACAGGTTTATATACGTGAGACGATTACAACTGTCACAGAGTAGTTTCCTAGAAAGTGTCTTTCCAGTTTTTTGTCTTAGGCTATTTCCCTTTTCACCATCGTCATCAACATGCTCCCAAATATCACTTGGTACCTGTTTCTCCAAAAGGGTTTCCCTGACGCTGTATGAGAAGAGAGATATTACACTTTGAGTGGAATGCACGCATCACAAAGCAGTTCCTCGGAAAGCTTCTCTCCAGTTTCCGTTTGAGCATATTTCCTTTTTCACCATAAGCCTCACTGCTCCTGTATATCTCATCAAACGTTAAACATACAAAGGGTGAGAAAACTGCTCTATGAAAAGGGAAGCTTAACTGAGCGAGGGGAATTAAGAAGACAAAGAGCAGTTTCACAGAGAGCTCCCTTCTGGATTTTATCTGAGGATATTTCTTTCCCCATATTAAATGAATCGTTCCCAAATGTCATTCCTCAGATTGCACAATGACATTGATTTCAAGCTCCTCAATACAAAGAATGGTTTAACTCTAGGAGACGAATACACACATCACAAAGTAGTTGCTCAGAATTTTTCTCTGCAGGTTTCATCGGAAGACCTTTCCTCACTCACCATAAGCCTCTGGTAATCACTAAATATCCCTTCACAGATTATTCAAAGACAGAGTTTTGAAACTGGGCCACATAGATTAAGCATTAACTCTGTGAAATGAACGCACATATCGGAGAGCAGACTGTTGGAACGCTTCTTCCTCGATTTTATTTCAGTATATTTCACTATTTGCCATAGTCCTCAATGCTTTCCAAAATATCACTTTTATGGTTTTCCAGGAAGAGTGTGAAAACACTGCCTTGTGAGAAAAGTATAACTCCCTGAGTGAAATCCATACATCACAAAGTAGTTTCTCAGAAATCTTCTATCCAGGTTTCATCTGAAGATACCTCCTCTTTCACTGTATGCCGGAATGTACTGCCGAACATCCCTTCGTGGATCTATGTGTGACAGAGATTCCAAATGGCGTAATATAATTAACGTTTTAACTATATGAGATGAATAAATATATCTAACACACAGCAGTTTCACAGAAATATTCTTTCCAGTTTTTGTCTCAGGATAATTCCTTTTTCACCATAGTCGTTGCTATACTCTCGAATATCTCTTGGTTGCTTTTTCTCCAAAAGGGATTCTGGAATTCTCTAGGAGAAGAAAGGTATATTTCTGTGAGTGGAATGTACACGTCACAAAGCAACCCCTCAGAAAGCTTCTCTCCAGTTTCTACCTGAAGACATTTCCTTTCTCACCTTAAGCCTCAAAGCCCTCCAGAATATCTCTTTGCAGACTAAACAAAAACAGTGTTATCATACAGTTCAATGAAAAGAGAAGCTTAACTGTGTGAGCGGAATTCACGTGACACAGAGCAGTTTCACAGAAAGGTTCCTTCACGTTTCTCTCTGAGGTTATTTCTGTTTTCACGATATTCTAAAAGGCATTTCCAAATTACCTATCTCAGATTCTACAGAAGCATTGATTTCAAACTGCTCAATCCAAAGAATCATTTAAATTTCTGAGATGAATATGAACATCACAAAAGAGTTGTGTAGAAAGCTTCTCTGCGACTTTCAATGGAAGACATTTTCTTGCCTCACACAGGCCTCCAGTCGCCACTTTCTATCCCTTCGCAGAAATCTCAAAGACCAGCATTCAAACTGGGAAATATAGAGTAAGCTTTAACACTGTGATAAGAAAGACATGTGAGAGAGCAGTCTTTTCAAGTACTTCTTTCTGTTTTTTATTGGACAACATTTCACTTTTTGCCATAGTCTTCAATGTGCTCTGAATATCACTCTTTTGGTTTTACAGGAACAGTGTTCTAACTGTGCCTTATGGGAAGAAATTTATAATTCCCTGAGTGGAATGCACACATCACCAAGCAGTTTCTCAGAAAGCTTCTCTCCAGTTTTTATCTGACTATATTTCCTATTTCACCATAGGCCCTAATGTGATCCCAAATATCCCTTCAAGAATCCATCCATGAGGGAGTTTCCAAGCTGTGTAATGTAAAGAAAGCTTCATGTATGTGAGATGAATAAACATAGCAAAAAGCAGATTCACAGAAAGCTTCTTTCCAGTTTTTATCTGAAGATATTTCCTTTTTCACCATAGTCCAGAATGTGCTCTCGATGATCCCTTCGTGGATCCGTCCATGGCAGTTTTCAAGCTGCGTAATATCAAGAAAGCTCTATGTATGTGAATGATTACAGATATTACAGTGTAGTTTCCTAGAAAGCTTCTTTGCAGTTTTTTTCTGAGACTATTTCCCTTTTCACCATTGGCATCAACATGCTCCCAAATATCACTGGGTACCTGTTTCTTCAACAGGGCTTCCCTGACGCTGTATGAGAAGAGAGGTATAACACTGTGACTGGAATGCACACGTCATAAAGCAGTTCCTTGGAAAGCTTCTCTCCAGTTTTGGTCTGAACATATTTCCTTTTCCACCGTAAAGCTCAAAGTGCCCCCGAATGTCCCATCACATGCTAGGCATACACAGGATTAGAAAACTGCTCAATGAAAAGAGAGGCTTAACTGAGTGACAGGAATTAGGATGACACAGAGGAGTTTCACAAAAAGCTTCCTTCTGGATTTTACCAAAGGATATTTCTGTATCTGTATTCTAAGGATCATACCCAAATGTCCTTCCTCAGATGCCACAAAAACAGTGATTTCAAGCTGCTCAATTCAAAGAATAGTTTAACTCTAGGAGATGAATACACACATTGCAAAGCAGTTGCTCAGAACGTTTCTCTGCAGGTTTCATCGGAGGACGTTTCCTTGCTCAACAAAAAACCTCTGGGTGTCACTAAATATCCCTTTACAGATTCTTCAAAGACAGAGTTTCAAAACTCGGCAACATAGAATAAGCATTAACTCTGTGAAGTGAATGCACTTATCAGAGAGCAGATTCTTGGAACGATTCTTTCTCGATTTTATTTCAGTATATTTCACTACTCGCCATAGACCACAATGGGTTCCAAAATATCACTTTTTCAGTTTCACAGGAACGGCTTTCAAACACTGCCTTGTGAGAACAGAGGAATAAATCCCTGAGTGGAATGAATACACCAAATGGAGTTTCTCAGAAAGCTTTTATCCAGTTTTTATCTGAAGTTACCTCCATTTTCACCTTAGGCTTGAATGCGCTTCTGAATATCCCTTCGTAGATCCGTTCATGATGGAGTTTCCAAACTGTGAATATAAGAAAAGTTTTAACTAGGCAAGATGAATAAGTATATCTAACACAAAGCAGTTTCACAGAAATCTTCTTTCCAGTTTTTTTCTGAGGATGTTTCCTTTTTCACCGTATCCGTCCCTATACTCCCGAATGTCTCTTGATGGCTTTTTCTCCAAAAAGCAATACCAGAATCCTCTATGATAAGAAGGATATATTTCTGTGAGTGGAATGCACATGTCACAAGGCAGCTCCACTGAAAGCTGCTCTCCAGTTTCTGTGTAAAGTTGTTTGCTTTCTCACCATAAGCCTTGAAACACTTCAGAATATCCCATTGCAGACTAAACAAAAACAGTGTTATGATACTGATCAATGAAAAGAGAAGATTAACTCTGTGAGTGGAATTTACATGAGACAGTGTAGTTTTACAGAAAGCTTCCTGCTGGATTCTCTGTGAGATCATTTCTTTTTCAAGGTATTCTAAAGAAGGGTTTCAAATGTTCTTTCTCACATTCCATAGAAGCACTGATTTCAAACTACTCAATCCAAAGAATGATTTAACTCTCTCAGATGAATGCAAACATCACAAAAGAGTTGCACAGAAAGCTTCTCTCCAATTTTCCATGGAAGATATTTCCTTGACTCATTCAGTCCTCCGACACCACTTGGAATCCCTTCGCAGAACCGTAAAAGATCGACTTTGAAACTGGGAAATGTAGAGAAAGCTTTAACCCAGTGAAAGAATGGACATGTCAGAGAGCAGTTTCTTCGAGTGCTTCTTTCTGTTTTTCATTGGAAGACATTTCACTTTTTACCATAGTCTTCAATGTGCTCTGAATATCAATCTTTTGGTTTTACAGGAACAGTGTTCAAACTGTGCCTTATGAGAAGAAAGTTATAACTCACTGAGTAGAATGCACACGACACGAAGCAGTTTCTCAGAAACCATCTCTCCAGTTTTATCTGTCTTTGCTTTTTCCCCATAGGCCTCAATGTGATCTAAAATATCCCTTCATGAATCCATCCACGAGGGAGTTTCCAAGGTGTGTAATGTAAAGAAAGCTTCATCTCTGTGAGATGAATAAACATAGCAAGAAGCAGATTCACAGAAAGCTTCTTTCCAGTTTTTATCTGAAGGTATTTCCTTTTCCACCATAGTCCTGAATGTGCTCCCGAAGGTCCCATTGTGGATCCGTCCATGACAGTTTCTAAGCTGTGTAATGTAAAGAAAGCTTTATCTATGTGAGATGATTATACATATCACAGAGTAGTTTCCCAGAAAGCTTCTTTCCAGGTTTGTCTGAGGCTATTTCGCTTTTCACCCTCAGCATCAACATGCTCCCGAATATCACTTGGTGCCTGTTTCTCCAAAAGGGTTTCCCCGACACTGTATGAGAAAAGAGGTATAACACTGTGACTGGAATGCACACGTCACAAAGCTGTTCCTCAGAAAGCTTCTATCCAGTTTTCCAGTTTCAATCTGATCATATTTCCTTTTTCACCGTACACATCAAAGTGCTCCCGAATATCCCATCGCATGCTAAACATACACAGGGGTAGAAAACTGCAAAATGAAAAGGGAGGCTTAACTGAGTGAGAGGAATTAACACGACACAGAGCAGTTTCACAGACAGCTTCCTTCTGGATTTTACCTGAGGATATTTCTTTCTCCATAATCTAAGGATCGTTCTCAAATGTCCTTCCTCAAATTCCACAAAAACAGTGATTTCAAGCTGTTCAATCAAAAGAATGGTTTAACTCTATCAGACGAATACACACATCACAAAGCAGTTGCTCAGAACGTTTCTCTGCTAGTTTCATCGGAAGACGCTTTCTTGCTAGCCACAAGCCTCCGGGCATCAATAAGTATCCCTTCTCATATTCTTCAAAGACAGAGTTTTCAAACTGGGCAGCACAGAGTAAACATTAACACTGTGCAATGAATGCACATATCAGAGAGCAGATTCTTGGAACGCTTCTTCCTCGAATTTATTTCAGTATATTTCACCATTCGCCATAGTCATGAATGTGTTCCAAAATATCACTTTTTCGGTTTCAAAGGAACAGTGTTCCAATGCTGCCTTGTGAGAAAAGAGGTATAACTCCTGAGTTTTATCTTCCTATCTTCTGCTAAGGATGAAATCAGCCATGGATGTCATATCTCCTGAGAAAAATTTGTCATTTTATGGCTTTTATTTCATACTATCTTTTTTGCCACCTCAGCTCTTTGATGGACATTAAAAAC
>CM058079.1:3264475-3322581 GCA_030247045.1 Colobus guereza | reverse complement strand
CTTTTCTGAGGCTATTTCCTTTTCACCATAGTCCTCAATGTGTCCTGAAATATCACTTTTGGTTTCACAGAACAGTGTTCAAACTGCCTTATGAGAAGAAAGTTTTAACTCCTGAGTGGAATGCAAATTACCAAGCAGTTTCTCAGAAAGCTTCTTCCAGTTTTGTCTGAGGCTATTTCCTTTTCACCATGGCATCAACATGCTCCGAATATCACTCTTTGGTTTTACAAAACAGTGTTCAAACACTGCCTTGTGAGAAAAGAGGTATAACTCCCTGAGTGGAATGCAAATTACCAAGCAGTTTCTCAGAAAGCTTCCTTCTGGATTTTACCTGAGGATATTTCCTTTTCACCATGGCATCAACATGCTCCGAATATCACTCTTTGGTTTTACAAAACAGTGTTCAAACACTGCCTTGTGAGAAAAGAGGTATAACTCCCTGAGTGGAATGCACATCACAAAGCAGTTCCTCAGAAAGCTTCTTCCAGTTTTGTCTGAGGCTATTTCCTTTTCACCATAGCCTCAAAGTGCTCCTGAATATCACTTTTGGTTTCACAGGAACAGTGTTCAACACTGTATTGTGAGAAAAGAGGTATAACTCCCTGAGTGGAATGCACACGTCACAAAGCAGTTTCACAGAAATCTTCTTCCAGTTTTGTCTGAGGCTATTTCCTTTTCACCATGGCATCAACATGCTCCTGAATATCACTTTTGGTTTCACAGGAACAGTGTTCAACACTGTATTGTGAGAAAAGAGGTATAACTCCCTGAGTGGAATGCACACGTCACAAAGCAGTTTCTCAGAAAGCTTCTTCCAGTTTTTATCTGAAGATATTTCCTTTTCACCATGGCATCAACATGCTCCTGAATATCACTTTTGGTTTCACAGGAACAGTGTTCAAACTGCCTTATGAGAAGAAAGTTTTAACTGAGTGGAATGCACATCACAAAGCAGTTTCTCAGAAAGCTTCTTTCCCAGTTTTTATCTGAAGATATCTCCTTTTTTACCATAGGCCTGAGTGTGCTCCCAAATATCCCTTTGTGGATCTGTTCATGATGAAGTTTCCAAACTGCATAATATAAGAAAAGTTTTAACTATACAAGATGAATAAGTACATCTAATACAAAGAAGTTTCACAGAAATCTTCTTGCCAGTTTTTGTTTTCACCATAGTCATCGTTATACCCCCGAATATCTCTTGGTAGCTTTTTCTCCAAACGGGATTCTGGAATCCTCTAGGAAAAGAAAGGTATATATCTGTGAGTGGAATGCACACGTCACAGAGCAGTTCCTCAGAAATTTTCTGTCCAGTTTCTAACTGAAGTCGTTTCCTATCTCACCGTAAGCCTCAAAGCACTCCTGAATATTCCTTCGCAGATTAAACAAAAACAGTGTTATGATACAGCTCAATGAGAAGAGAAGCTTAACTGTTTCAGCTGAATTCACTGGACACAGAGAAGTTTCACAGAAAGCTTTCTTCTGGTTTCTCTCTGAGATTATTTCTTCTTCAGGATATTCTAAAGAGCGTTTCCAAATATCCTTTCTCAGATTCCCCAGAAACAGTGATTTCAAACTGCTCAATCCAAGGAATGATTTAACACTATGAGATGAATAAAAACATCACAAAATATTTGCTCAGAATCTTCTCCCCGATTTTCGATGGAAGACATTTCCTTTCTCACCATAAGCCTCAAAGTGCTCCTGAATATCCTTCAGAACCTCAAAGACCAACTTTCAAACTGGGAAATGTAGAGTAAGCTTTAACCTGTGAAAGAATGGACATGTCAGAGAGCAGTTTATTCAGTGCTTCTTTCTGTTTTTATTGACGACATTTCACTTTTTGCCATAGTCTTCAATGTGCTCGAATATCACTTTTGGTTTCACAGAACAGTGTTCAAACTGCCTTATGAGAAGAAAGTTTTAACTCCCTGAGTGGAATGCAAATTACCAAGCAGTTTCTCAGAAAGCTTCTATCCAGTTTTTATCTGACTATATTTCTTTCAATATAGGCCCAAATTTGATCCCAAATATCCTTCAGAACAATCCATGAGGGAGTTTCAAGCTGCAATATAAAGAAAGTTTTAACTATGTGAGATGAATAAACATAGCAAAAGCAGATTCACAGAAAGCTTCTTCCAGTTTTTATCTGAAGATATTTCCTTTTCACCATAGTCCTCCATGTGCTTTTTCGTGGATCCTCCATGACAGTTTCAAGCTGAGTAATGCAAAGAAAGCTTTATCTATATGAGATGATTACACATATCACAGAATAGTTTCCCAGAAAGCATCTTTCCAGTTTTTGTCTGAGGCTATTTCCCTTTTCACCAATGGCATCAACATGCTCCAGAATATCACTTGGAACCTGTTTCTTCAAAAGGGTTTCCCTGATGCTGTATGAGAAGAGATGAAAACAATGTGACTGGAATGCACACGTCACAAAGCAGTTCCTCGGAAAGCTTATCTCCAGTTTCGGTCTGAACATATTTCCTTTTTCACTGTTAGCCTCAAAGGGCTCCTGAATATCCCATCACATGCTAAAGATACACAGGGTTAGAAAAATGCTCAATGAAAGAGAAGCTTAACTGTGAGCAGAATTCACATGACAGAGAGCAGTTTCACAGAAAGCTTCCTTCTGGATTTTACCTGAGGATATTTCTTTCTCCATATTCTAGGATCATTCCCAAATGTCCTTCCTCAGATTCCACAAAACAGTGATTTCAAGCTGCTCAATCCAAAGAATGATTTAACTCTATGAGATGAATACACACATCACAAGCAGTTTCTCAGAAAGCTTCTTTCCAGTTTTATCTGAAGATATTTCCTTTTCACCATAGCCTCAATGTGATCCCAAATATCCTTCACAGATTCTTCAAAGACAGAGTTTTGAAACTGGGCAACATAGTTAATGGAAGTGAATGCACATATCAGAGAGCAGATTCTTAATGCTTCTTCCTCGATTTTATTTCAGTATATTTCACTATTTGCCATAGTCCTCAATGCTCCAAATATCACTTTTTCGGTTTCACAGGAACAGTGTTCAAACACTGCCTTGTGAAAAGAGGTATAACTCCTGAGTGGAATGCATACATCACAAAGTAGTTTCTCAGAAAGCTTCTATCCAGTTTTATCTGAAGATATCTCCTTTCACCAGAGTCCTGAATGTGCTCCCAATGTCCTTCCTCAGATTCCACAGAAACAGTGATTTCAAACTGCTTAATAAAATTAAAGTTTAACTATGAGATGAATAAATATACATCACAAAGCAGTTTCACAGAAATCTTCTTTCCAGTTTTTGTCTGAGGATATTTCCTTTTCACCATAGCCTCTATATTCCCGAATATCTCTTGGTAGCTTTTTCTCCAAAAGGATTCAGATCCTATATGAGAAGAAAGGTATATTTCTGTGAGTGGAATGCACGTCACAAAGCAGTTCTCAGAAAGCTTCTCCAGTTTCATCTGACATTTGTTTCTCACCATAAGCCTCAAAAGATTCCAGAATATCCCTTCACAGAATAAAAGAAACAGTGTTATGATACTGCTCTGTGAAAAGAGAAGCTTAACTGTGGGAGCAGAATTCACATGACAGAGAGCAGCTTCACAGACAGCTTCTTCCAGTTTTCTCTGAGGTTATTTCTTTTTCAGGATATTCTAAAGAGAGTTTCCAAATGTCCTTTCTCAGATTCCACAGAAACAGTGATTTCAAACTGCTCAATCCAAAGAATGATTTAACTCTATGAGATGAATAGAAACATCACAAAAGAGGTGCGCAGAAAGCTTCTCTCCAATTTTCGATGCAAGACATTTCCTTTCTTCACACAGGCCTCCAGTTGCCACTTACTATCCCTTCGCAGAACCCTCAAAGACCGACTTTCAAAGAGTAAGCTTTAACCCTGTGAAAAGAATGGACATGTCAGAGAGCAGTTTCTTCGAGTGCTTCTTTCTGTTTTTTATTGGACGACATTTCACTTTTGTCATAGTCTTCAATGTGCTCTGAATATCACTCTTTTGGTTTTACAGGAACAGTGTTCAAACTGTGCCTTAAGAGAAGAAAGTTATAACTCCTGAGTGGAATGCACACATCACCAAGCAGTTTCTCAGAAAGCTTCTCTCAGTTTTATCTGAGGATATTTCTTTCTCCATATTCTAGGATCATTCCCAAATGTCCTTCCTCAGATTCCACAAAACAGTGATTTCAAGCTGCTCAATCCAAAGAATGATTTAACTCTATGAGATGAATAAAACATCACAAAGCAGTTTCAGAAAGCTTCTTTCCAGTTTTATCTGAGGATATTTCCTTTTCACCATAGTCCGGAATGTGCTCCCGAATGTCCCTTCATGGATCCGTCCATTACAGTTTCCAAGCTGCATAATGTAAAGAAAGCTTTATCTATGTGAGATGATTACACAAATCACAGAGTAGTTTCCTAGAAAGATTCTTTCCAGTTTTTGTCTGAGGCTATTTCCTTTTCACCATCAGCATCAACATGCTCCGAATATCACTCTTTTGGTTTTACAGGAACAGTGTTCAAACTGTGCCTTATGAGAAGAAAGTTATAACACTGAGATTGGAATGCACACGTCACAAAGCTGTTTCTCAGAAACATTCTCTTCACTTTTTATCTGACTATATTTGTTATTTCACCATACGCCTCAATGTGATCCCAAATATCCTTTCGTGAATCCATCCATGATGGAGTTTCGAAGCTGCATAATGTAAAGAACGCTTCATCTATGTGAGATGAATAAACATAACAAAAAGCAGATTCACAGAAAGCTTCTTCCAGTTTTATCTGAGGATATTTCCTTTTCACCATAGTCCTGAATGTGCTCCCAATGTCCCTTCATGGATCCGTCCATGACAGTTTCAAGCTGCAGAATGTAAAGAAAGCTTTATCTATGTGAGATGATTACACAAATCACAGAGCAGTTTCTCAGAAAGCTTCTCCAGTTTTGGTCTGAACATATTTCCTTTTCACCATAGTCTTCAATGTGCTCCAAATATCACTCTTTTGGTTTTACAGGAACAGTGTTCAAACACTGCCTTGTGAGAAAAGAGGTATAACACTGTGAGTGGAATGCACACGTCACAAAGCAGTTTCTCAGAAAGCTTCTCTCAGTTTTATCTGAAGATATTTCCTTTTCACCATAGCCTCAATGTGATCCCAAATATCCTTCGTGATCCATCCATGAGGAGTTTCAAGCTGCATAATGTAAAGAAGCTTCATCTATGTGAGATGAATAAACATAACAAAAGCAGATTCACAGAAAGCTTCTTTCCAGTTTTATCTGAAGATATTTCCTTTTCACCATAGCCTCAATGTGATCCCAAATATCCTTCGTGATCCATCCATGAGGAGTTTCAAGCTGCAGAATGTAAAGAAAGCTTTATCTATGTGACATGATTACACATATCACAGAGTAGTTTCCTAGAAATCTTCTTTCCAGTTTTTGTCTGAAGCTATTTCCCTTTTCACCATCGGCATCAACATGCTCCAGAATATCACTTGGTACCTGTTTCTCCAAAAGGTTTTCCACGACGCCGAATGAGAAAAGAGGTATAACACTGTTACTGGAAAGCACCTGTCAGAAAGCATTTCCTCTGGAAGCTTCTCTTCAGTTTTGGTCTGATCATATTTCCTTTTTCACCATAAGCCTCAAGGTTCTCCCGAGTATCCCTTCAGACGCTAAACATACAGAGGGCTAGAAAACTGCTCAATGAGAAAGGAGGCTTAACTGAGTGAGATAATTTGAGATGACACAGAGCAAGTTCACAGAAAGCTTCCTACGGGATTTTTCCTGAGGATATTTCTTTTCAGGATATTCTAAAGAGCGTTTCCAAATGTCCTTCCTCAGATTCCACAAAAACAGTGATTTCAAGCTGCTCAATCCAAAGAATGGTTTAACTCTATGAGATGAATACACACATTGCAAAGCAGTTGCTCAGAACGTTTCTCTGCAGGTTTCATCAGAAGGCATTTCCTCGCTCACCACAAGCCTCTGGGCATCACTAAATATCCCTTCACAGATTCTTCAAAGACAGAGTTTCGAAACTGGGCAACATAGAGTAAGCATTAACTCTGTGAAGTGAATGCACATATCAGAGAAGATTCTGAACGCTTCTTCCTCGATTTTATTTCAGTATATTTCACTATTCGCCATAGTCCTCAATGTTGCAAAATATCACTTTTTCAGTTTCACAGGAACAGTGTTCAAATGCTGCCTTGTGAGAAAAGAGGTATAACTCCTGAGTGGAATGCATACATCACAAAGTAGTTTCTCAGAAAGCTTTCCAGTTTTATCTGAAGATATTTCCTTTTCACCATAGTCCTGAATGTGCTCCCAATGTCCCTTCAGGATCCATGATGGAGTTTCAAACTGCTCAATGAGAAAGGAGGCTTAACTGAGTGAGATAATTTGAGATGACACAGAGCAAGTTCACAGAAAGCTTCCTACGGGATTTTTCCTGAGGATTGTTCTTTCCCCATAATCTAAGGATCGTTCCCAAATGTCCTTCCTCAGATTTAACAAAAACAGTGACTTCAAGCTGCCCAATCCAAAGAATGGTTTAACCCCAGGAGATGAATACACACATTGCAAATTAGTTGCTCAGAACGTTTCTCTGCAGGTTTCATCAGAAGGCATTTCCTCGCTCACCACATGCCTCTGGGCATCACTAAATATCCCTTCACAGATTCTTCAAAGACATGGTTTCGAAACTGGGCAACATAGAGTAAGCATTAACTCTGTGAAGTGAATGCACATATCAGAGAGAAGATTCCTGGAACGCTTCTTCCTCGATTTTATTTCAGTGTATTTCACTACTCGCCATAGTCCTCAATACGTTGCAAAATATCACTTTTTCAGTTTCATAGGAACAGTGTTCAAATGCTGCCTTGTGAGAAAAGAGGTATAACTCCCTGAGGGGAATGCATATGTCAGAAAGTAGTTTTTCAGAAGGCGTCTATTCACTCTTATCTGAAGATATCTCCTCTCTCACCATTGGCATGAATGTGCTCCCCAATATCCCTTCAGGATCCATGAGGAGTTTCAAGCTGTGTAATGTAAAGAAAGTTTTAACTATGCGATGAATAAATATATCTAACACAAAGCAGTTTCACAGAAATCTTCTTTCCAGTTTTATCTGAAGATATTTTTCACCATAGTCCCTGTACTCCAGAATGTCTTTTTTAGCTTTTTCTCCAAAAGGGATTCCGGAAACAACTAGGAGAAGAAAGGCGTAATTCTATGAGTGGAATGTACACGTCACAAAGCACCTCCTCAGAAAGCTTCTCTCCAGTTTCTATCTAAAGATGTTTCCTTCCTCACCATAAGCCTCAACGCACTCCTGAATATCCCTTTGCAGGCAAAACAGAAACAGTGGTATGATATTGCTCAATGAAAAGAGAAGCTTAACTCTCTGAGCGGAATTCACATGACACAGAGCAGTTTCACAGAAAGCTTCCTTTTGATTTCTCTCTCAGGTTATTTCTTTTTCAGGATATTCTAAAGAGCGTTTCCAAATGTCCTTTCTCAGATTCTACAGAAGCAGTGATTTCAAACTGCTCAATTCAAAGAATGATTTAACTCTATGAGATGAATACAAACATCACAAAAGAGTTGTGCAGAAAGACTCTCTCTGATTTTCAATGGAGGACATTTCCTTGCTCGACACAGACACGTGGTTGCCAATTACTATCCCTTCACAGAACCCTCAAAGAAAGACTTTCAAACTGGGAATCATAGAGTAAGCTTTAACCCTGTGAAAAGAGTGGACATGCCAGAGAACAGTTTTTTCGAGTGCTTCTTTCTGTTTTTATTGGAAGACTTTTAACTTTTTGCCATAGTTGTCAATGTGCTCGGAATATCACTCTTTTGGTTTCACAGGAACTGTGTTCAAACTGTGCCTTATGAGAAGAAAGTTATAACTCCCTGAGTGGAATGCACACATAACCAAGCAGTTTCTCAGAAAGCTTCTCTCCGGTTTCTATCTGACTATATTTCCTATTTCACCACAGGCCCAAATGTGATCCCAAATAACCCTTTGTGGATTCATCCACGAGGCAGTTTCCAAGGTGTGTAATGTAAAGAAAGCTTCATGGATGTGTGATGAATAAACATAGCAAAAAGCAGATTCACAGAAAGCTTCTTTGCAGTTTTTATCTGAAGATATTTCCTTTTTCACCATAGTCCTGAAAGTGCTCCTGAAGGTCCCTTGTTGGATCCGACCATGAAAATTTCCAAGCTGCGTAATATAAAGAAAGCTTTATTTATGTGAGATGATTACACATATCACAGAGTAGTTTCCGAGAACGCTTCTTTCCAGTTTTTGTATGAGGCTATTTCCCTTTTCACCATCAGCATCAATATGCTCCCGAATATCACTTGGTACCTGTTTCTCCAAAGGGGTTTCCCCAACGCAGTATGAGAAGAGAGGTAAAACACTGACCGGAATGCAAACGTCACAAAGCAGTTCCTCAGGAAGCTTCTCTCCAGCTTCAGTCTGAACATATTTCCTTTGACATCATTAGCCTCAAAGTGCTCCCAAATATCCCATCACATTATAAACATACGCAGGGCTAGAAAACTGCTCAATGAAAAGAGAGGCTTGTCTGAGTGAGAGGAACTAAGATGACACAGAGCAGGTTCTCAGAAAGCTTCCTTCTGGCTTTTACCTGAGGATATTTCTTTCTCCAGATTCTAAGGATTGTTCCCAAATGTCCTTCCTCAGATTCCACAAAAGCAGTGATTTCAAGCTGCTCAATCCAAAGAATGGTTTAACCCCAGGAGACGAATACACACATTGCAAAGAAGTTGCTCAGAACTTTTCTCGGCAGGTTTCATCGGAAGGCATTTCCTCGCTCACTACAAGCCTCCAGGCGTCACTAAATATCCCTTCATAGATTCTTCAAAGACAGGGTTTCGAAACTGGGCAACATAGAGTAAGCATTAACTCTGTGAAGTGAATGCACATATCAGAGAGAAGATGCTTGGAACGCTTCTTCCTCAATTTTGTTTCAGTGTATTTCACTATTCGCCATAGTCCTCAATGCGCTGCGAAATATCACTTTTTCGGTTTCACAGGAACAGTGTTAAAATGCTGCCTTGTGATAAAAACGGTATAACTCCCTGAGTGGAATGCATATGTCACAAAGAATTTTCTCAGAAGGCGTCTATCCAGTTTTATCTGAAGATATCTCCTCTTTCACCATTGGCATGAATGTGCTCCCCAATATCCCTTCGAGGATCCGTTCATGACGGAGTTTTCAAACTGCATAATATAAGAAAAGTTTTGGCTATGTGATATTATTAAATACAACTAACACAAAGCAGTTTCACAGAAATCTTCATCCCTGTTTTTCTCTAAGGATATTTCCTTTTAACCATAACTGTCCCTGTATTCCAGAATGTCTTTTTTAGATTTTTCTCCAAAAGGGATTCTGGAATCATCTAGGAGAAGAAAGGTGTATTTCTGTGAGTGGAATGCACATGTCACAAATCACCTCCTCAGAAAGCTTCTCTCCAGTTTCTATCTAAAGATGTTTTCTTTCTCACCGTAAGCCTCAAATCACTCCTGAATATCCCTTCGCAGGCAAAACAAAAACAGTGGTATGCTACTGCTCAATGAAAAGAGAAGCTTAACTCTCTGAGTGGAATTCACATGACACAGAGCAGTTTTACATAAAGCTTCCTTCTGGTTTCTCTCTGAGGTTATTTCCTTTTCAGGATATTCTAAAGAGCGTTTCCAAATGTCCTTTCTCAGATTCTACAGAAACAGTGATTTCAAACTGCTCAATCCAAAGAATGATTTAACTCCATGAGATGAATACAAACATCACAAAAGAGTTGCACAGAAATCTTCTCTCCGATTATTGATTTAAGACATTTTCTTCCCTCACACAAGCCTCCGGTTGCCACTTACTATACCTTCGCAGAACCCTCAAAGACCGGCTTGCAAACTGGGAAATTAAGAGTAAGCTTTACCACTGTGAAAAGAATGGACATGTCAGAGAGAATTTTCTTCGAGTGCTTTTTTCTGTTTTTTATTGGACGACATTTCACTTTTTGCCATAGATTTCAATGTGCTCCAAATATAACTCTTTTGGTTTTACAGGAACAGTGTTCAAACTGTGCCTTATGAGAACAAAGTTATAACTCCCTGAGTGGAATGCACATGACACCAAGCAGTTTCTGAGAAAGCTTCTATCCAGTTTTAATCTGACTATGTTTCCTCTTTCACCATTGGCCCGAATGTGATCCCAAATATCCCTTTGTGCATCAATCCACGAGGGAGTTTCCAAGCTGCATAATGTAAAGAAAGCTTCATCTATGTGAGATGAATAAACATAGCAAAAAGCACATTCACTGAAAGCTTCTTTCCAGTTTTATCTGAAGATATTTCCTTCTTCACCATAGTCCTGAATGTACTCCTGAAGGTCCCTTAATGGATCCATGCATGACAGATGCCAAGCTGCGTAATGTAAAGAAGTCTTTATCTATGTGAGATGATTACACATATCACAGAGTAGTTTAGTAGAAAGCTTCTTTTCAGTTTTTTTCTGAGGCTATTTCCCTTTTCACTATCGGCATCAACATGCTTCCGAATATCACATGGTACCTGTTTCTACAAAATGGTTTCCCTGACACTGTATGAGAAGAGAGGTGTAACACTGTGACTGAAATATTCAGGAGCACTTTTCAGGCTTACAGTGAGAAAGAAACGTTTTTAAATAGGAAATGAAAAGAAGCTTTCTGAGAGCTGCTTTGTGACATGTGCATTCCACTCACAGAAATACACCTTTCTTCTCATAGAGGATTCTGGAATGCCTTTTGGAGTAAAAGCTACCAAGAGATATTCGAGAGTAGAGCAATGACTATGGTGAGAAAGGAAATATCCTTAGACAAAAACTGGAAAGAAGATTTCTGTGAAACTCCTTTGTGTTAGACATATTTATTCATCTCACATAGTTAAAACTTTAATTATATTATACAGCTTGGAAACTCCGTCACGCACAGATCCGCGAAGGGATGTTCAAGAGCACATTCAGGCCTACGGTTAAAGAGGAGATATCTTCATATAAAAACTGGATAGAAGCTTTCTGAGAAACTACTTTGTGATGCATATATTCCACTAAGGAAGTTATACCACCTTTGTCACAAGGCACTGTTTGAACAATGTTCCTGTGAACCCGGAAAAGTGATGTTTCAGAACGCATTGAGGACTATGGCCAATAGTGAAATATACTGAAATAAAATCGTGGAAGAAGCATTCCAAGAATCTGTTCTCTGGTATGTCCATTCACTTCACAGAGATAATGCTTACTCTATGTAGCCCAGTTTGAAAACTCTGCCTTTGAAGGATCTGTGCAAGGATATTTAGTGACGCCCGGAGGCTTGTGGTGAGCGAGGAAACATTTTCCAATGAAACCTGTAAAGAAACGTTCTGAGCAACTGCTTTGCATTGTATGTATTCGTCTCATAGAGCTAAAACATTCTTTAAATTCAGCAGCTTGAAATCACTGTTTTTGTGGAATCTGAGGAAGGACATTTGGGAATGATCCTTAGAATATGGAGAAAGAGATACCCTCAGTTAAAATCCAGAAGAAAGCTTTCTGAGAAACTGCTCTGTGTCGTCTTAATTCCTCTCACTCAGATAAGCCTCTCTTTTCATTGAGCAGTTTTCCAGCCCTGTGTATGTTTAGAGTATGATGGGATATTCGAGAGGAATTTGCGGCTAATGGTGAAAAAGGAAGTATGTTCAGACCGCAATTGGAGAGAAGCTTTCCAAGGAACTGCTATGTGACGTGTGCATTCCAGTCACAGTCTTATACCTCTCTTCTCATACAGCGTCGGGGAAGCCCTTTGGAGAGACAGGTACCAAGTGATATTTGGGAGCATGTTGATGCCAATGGTGAAAAGGGAAGCAGCCTCAGTCAAAAACTCGAAAAAAGCTTTCTAGGAAACTAATCTGTGATATGTGTAATCATCTCACATACATAAAGCTTTCTTTACATTACACAGTTTGAAACTCCTCGTGGATGGATCCACGAAGGGATATTTGGGAGCATGTTGATGCCAATGGTGAAAAGGAAATATTTTCAGATAAAACTTGAAAAAAGCTTTCTGTGAATGTGCTTTTTGCTATGTTTATTCATCTCACCTAGATGAAGCTTTCATTACAAAGCTTGGAAACTCCCTCGTGAATTTATCCACGAAGGGATATTTGGGATCACATTCGGGCCTATGGTGAAATAGCAAATATAGTCAGATAAAAACTGAAGAGAAATTTTCTGAGAAACAGCTTGGTGATGTAACCATTCAACACAGGTGGTTATAACTTTCTTCTGATAAGACACAGTTTGAGCATGGTTATTGTAAAACCAAAAGAGTGATATTCAGAGCACATTGAAGACTCTGGCAAAAAGTAAAATGTCTCCAATAATAAACAGAAAGAAGCACTCAAAGAAACTGCTCTCCTACATGTCCATTCTTTTCACAGGGATAAAGCTTACTCTACATTTACCAGTTTGAAAGCTGGTCTTTGAGGGTTCTGCAAAGGGATAGTAAGTGGCCACCAGAGGCCTGTGCAAGGCAAGGAAATGTCTTCCATCGAAAATCAGAGAGAAGCTTTATGTGCAACTATTTTGTGATGTTTGTATTCATCTAATAGAGGTAAATCATTCTTTGGATTTAGCAGTTTGAAATCACTGTTTCTGTGGAATCTGATAAAGGACATTTGGAAACGCTCTTTAGAATATCCTGAGAAAGAAATAACATCAGAGAAACCAAAAGGAAGCTTTCTGTGAAACTGCACTGTGTGACATGAACCCCACTCACACAGTTAAGCTTCTCTTTTCATTGAGCTGCATCATAACGTTGTTTTGGTTTAGTTTGCAAAGGGATATTTTGGAGGGCTTTGAGGCTTATGATGAGAAAGGAAACGTCTTTAGATAGAAACTGGAGAGAAGCTTTCTGAGGAGTTGCTTTGTGATGTGTTCATACCACTGACAGAAATATAACGTTCTTCTCAGAGAGAATTCCGGAATCCCTTTGGAGAAAAAGCTCCCAAGAGATATTCGAGAATGCAGTGATGACTATAGTGAAAAAGGAAATATCCTCAGAAAAAACTGGAAGGAAGATTTCAGTGAATCTGCTTTGTGTTAGATATATTATTTCATCTCGCATAGTTAAAACTTTTATTATATTACAGTTTGAAACTCCTCGTGGATGGATCCACGAAGGGATATTTGGGAGCATGTTGATGCCAATGGTGAAAAGGAAATATCTTCAGATAAAACTGGATAGAAGCTTTCTGAGAAACTACTTTGTGATGTATTCATTCCACTCATGGAGTTGTACCTCTTTTCTCACAAGACAGTGTTTGAATACTGTTCCATCTGAAACCAAAAAAGTTAAATTTCAGAGCGCATTGAGGACTATGGCGAAAAGTGAAATGTTCTGAAATAAAATCGAGGAAGAAGCGTTCCAAGAATCTACTCTCTGATATATGCATTCATTTCACAGAGTTAGTGCTTACTCTATGTTGCCCTGTTTCGGAAATCTGTCTTTGTAGAATCTGTGAAGGGAAATTAAGTGACGCCCGGAGGCTTGTGGTGAGAAAGGAAACGTCTTCCAATGAAACCTGCAGAGAAACGTTCTGAGCAACTGCTTTGCAATGTGTGTATTCGTCTCCTAGAGTTAAACCATTCTTTGGATTGAGCAGCTTGAAATCACTGTTTTGTGGAATCTGAGGAAGGACATTTGGGAACATCCTCAGAATATGGAGAAAGAAATATCCTCAGGTAAAATCCAGAAGGAAGCTTTCTGTGAAACTGCTCTGTGTTGTCTTAATTCCTCTCACTCAGATAAGCCTCTCTTTTCATTGAGCAGTTTTCTAGCCCTGTGTATGTTTAGTGTGTGATGGGATATTTGGGAGCAATTTGAGGCTAACGGTGAAAAAGGAAATATGTTCAGACCGAAACTGGAGAGAAGCTTTCCGAGGAACTGCTTTTGTGATTTTTGCATTCCCCTCACAGTGTTATACCTCTCTTCTCTTACTGCGTTGGGGAAACCCTTTTGGAGAAACAGGTACCAAGTGATATTCGAGAGAATGTTGATGCCATTGGTAAAAAGGGAAATAGCCTGATAAAAAATCTCGAAAGATGCTTTCTAGGAAACTATTCTGTGATATGTGTAATCACCTCATACAGATAAAGCTTTCCTTGCATTACCCAGCTTGGAAACAGTCATGGACAGATCCACGAAGAGAACTTCAGGATCACATCCAGGATTATGGTGAAAAAGGAAGTATCTTCAGATAAAAACTTTAAAGAAGCTTTCTGTGAATCTGCTTTTTGCTTTGTTTATTCAGCTCACATAGATGAAAATTCCTTTACATTACACAGCTTCTAAACTCCCTCGTGGATGGATCCGCAAATGGACATTTGGGATCACTTATGGGCCTATGGTGAAATAGTAAATATAGTCAGATAAAAACCGCAGAGGAGCTTTATGAGAAACTACTTGGTGATGTCTGCATTCCACTCAGGGAGTTATGGCTTTCTTCTCATAACGCACAGTTTGAACACTGTTCCTGTAAAACCAAAAGAGTGATATTCGAGCACATTGAAGACTATGGCAAAAGTGAAATGTCATTCCAAAAACAGAAAGAAGCACTCAGAAACTGCTCTCTGATATGTGCATTCACTTCACAGAGTTAATGCTTACTCTATGTTGCCCAGTTTCGAAACTCTGTCTTTGAAGAATCTGTGAAGGGATAGTAAGTGGCACCAGAGGCCTGTGAGGCAAGGAAATGTCTTCCATCGAAAATCAGAGAGAAGCTTTCTGTGCAACTCTTTTGTGATGTTTGTATTCATCTCATAGAGTTAAATCATTCTTTGGATTGAGCAGTTTGAAATCACTGTTTCTGTGGAATCTGAGGAAGGACATTTGGAAACGCTCTTTAGAATATCCTGAAAAGAAATAACCTCAGAGAGAAACCAGAAGGAAGCTTTCTGTGAAACTGCTCTGTGTCACGTGAATTCCACTCACACAGTTAAGCTTCTCTTTTCATTGAGCTGTATCATAACACTGTTTTGTTTAGTCTGTGAAGGATATTCTGGAGGCTTTGAGGCTTATGGTGAGAAAGGAAACGTCTTCAGATAGAAACTGGAGAGAAGCTTTCTGAGCAACTTTTGTGATGTGTGTATTCATCTCATAGAGTTAAACCATTCTTTGGATTGAGCAGCTTGAAATCACTGTTTTTGTGGAATCTGAGGAAGGACATTTGGGAACGATCCTTAGAATATGGAGAAAGAAATATCCTCAGGTAAAATCCAGAAGGAAGCTTTCTGTGAAACTGCTCTGTGTCATCTTAATTCCTCTCACTCAGATAAGCCTCTCTTTCATTGAGCAGTTTTCTAGCCCTGTGTATGTTTAGCGTGTGATGGGATATTTGGGAGCACTTTGAGGCTAACGGTGAAAAAGGAAATATGTTCAGACCGAAACTGGAGAAGCTTTCTGAGGAACTGCTTTGTGACGTGTGCATTCCAGTCACAGTGTTATACCTCTCTTCTCATACAGCGTTGAAACCCTTTTGGAGAAACAGGTACCAAGTGATATTCGGAGCATGTTGATGCCGATGGTGAAAAGGAAATAGCCTCAGACAAAACTGGAAAGAAGCTTTCTAGGAAACTACTCTGTGATATGTGTAATCATCTCACATAGATAAAGCTTTCTTTACATTACACAGCTTGGAAACTGTCATGGACGGATCCACGAAGGACCTTCAGGAGCACATTCAGGACTATGGTGAAAAGGAAATATCTTCAGATAAAACTGGAAAGAAGCTTTCTGTGAATCTGCTTTTGCTATGTTTATTCATCTCACATAGTTAAAACTTTAATTATATTACGCAGTTTGGAAACTCCATCATGCACAGATCTGTGAAGGGATATTTGGGATCACATTCAGGCCTATGGTGAAATAGGAAATATAGTCAGATAAAACTGGAGAAGCTTTCTGAGAAACTGCTTGGTGATGTCTGCATTCCACTCAGGGAGTTATGGCTTTCTTCTCATAACGCACAGTTTTAACTGTGTTATTGTAAAACCAAAGGTTGATATTCGGAGCACATTCAGACTATGACAAAAAGTGAAATGTCATTCCAAAAAACAGAAAGAAGCACTCGCAGAAACTGCTCTATGACATGTCCATTTTTTCACAGGATTAAACTTACTCTACGTTTCCCTGTTTTAAAGTCAGTCTTTGAGGATTCTGTGAAGGGATAGTTAGTCGTACCTGAGGCCTGTTTGAGGCAAGGAAATGCCTTCCATCGAAAATCGGACAGAAGCCTTCTGAGCAACAATTTTGTGATGCTTGCATTCATCTCATAGTGTTACAACATTCTTTGGATTGAGCAGTTTGAAATCACTGTTTCTTCGAATCTGAGAAGTGACATTTGGAAACACTCTTTAGAATATCCTAAAAAAGAAATAACCTCAGAGAGAAACCAGAAGGAAACTTTCTGTGAAACTGCTCTGTGTCACGTGAATTGAACTCACACAGTTAAGCTTCTCTTTTCATTGAGCTGTATCATAACACTGTTTTTGTTTAGTCTGTGAAGGGATAATCTGGAGGGCCTTGAGGCTTATGGTGAGAAAGGAAATGCCTCCAGATAGAAACTTGAGAGAAGCTTTCTGAGGAGGTGCTTTGTGACGTGTGCATTCCACTCACAGAAATATACCTTTCTTCTCCTAGAGGATTCCGGAAACTATTTTCTAGAAAAAACTACAAAACACACATTCAGGAGTATACGGAAGGCTATGGTGAAAAAGGAAATTTCTTCAGACAAAAATGGGAAAGATTTCTGTGAAAGTACTTTGTGTTACATATATTCATTCGTCTCACATAGTTAAAACTTTAATTATATTACGCCATGTGGAAACTCCATCATGCACAGATCTGTGAAGGGAAGTTCCGGAGCACATTCAGGCCTAGGTGAAAGAGGAGATATCTTCAGATACAAACTGGATAGAAGCTTTCTGAGAAACTAGTTTGTGATTTATGCATTCCACTCAAGGAGTTACACCTCTTTTCTCACAAAGCAGTGTTTGAACACTGTTCCCATGAAACTGAAAATGTGATATTTTGGAACGCATTGAGGACAAGGGCGAATAGTGAAATATACTGAAAAAAAATCGAGGAAGAAGCATTCCAAGAATCTGCTCTCTGATATGGGCATTCACTTCACAGAATTAATGCTTACTCTATGTTGCCCAGTTTCGAAACTCTGTCTTTGAAGAATCTGTGAAGGGATATTTAGTGATGCCGGAGGCTTGTGGTGAGCGAGGAAACGTCTTCCGATGAAACCTGCAGAGAAACGTTCTGAGCAACTGCTTTGTGATGTTTGTATTCATCTCATAGAGTTAAACCATTCTTTGGATTGAGCAGCTTGAAATCACTGTTTTGTGGAATCTGAGGAAGGACATTTGGGAACGATCCTTAGAATATGGTGAAAGAAATATCCTCAGGTAAAATCCAGAAGGAAGCTTTCTGTGAAACTGCTCTGTGTCGTCTTAATTCCTCTCACTCAGATAAGCCTCTCTTTTCATTGAGCAGTTTTCTAGCCCTGTGTATGTTTAGCGTGTGATGGGATATTCAGGAGCACTTTGAGGCTAACGGTGAAAAAGGAAATATGTTCAGACCGAAACTGGAGAAGCTTTCTGAGGAACTGCTTTGTGACGTGTGCATTCCAGTCACAGTGTTATACCTCTCTTCTCATACAGCGTCGGAAACCCTTTTGGAGAAACAGGTACCAAGTGATATTCGGAGCATGTTGATGCCGATGGTGAAAAGGAAATAGCCTCAGACAAAACTGGAAAGAAGCTTTCTAGGAAACTACTCTGTGATATGTAATCATCTCACATAGATAAAGCTTTCTTTACATTACACAGCTTGGAAACTGTCATGGATGGATCCACGAAGGACCTTCGGGAGCACATTCTGGACTATGGTGAAAAAGGAAATATCTTCAGATAAAACTGGAAAGAAGCTTTCTGTGAATCTGCTTTTGCTATGTTTATTCATCTCACATAGATGAAGCTTTCTTTACATTACACAGCTTGAAACTCCCTCGTGGATGGATCCGAAGGATATTTGGGATCACATTCGGGCCTATGGTGAAAGAGGAGATATCTTCAGATAGAAACTGAGAGAAGCTTTCTGAGAAACTGCTTGGTGATGTGTGCATTCCACTCAGGAGTTATAACTTTCTTCTCATAAGGCACAGTTTGAACACTGTTCCTGTGAAACTGAAAAGTGATATTTTGGAACGCATTGAGGACTATGTCGAATAGTGAAATATACTGAAATAAAATCGAGGAAGAAGCATTCCAAGAATCTGCTCTCTGATATGTGCATTCACTTCACAGAATTAATGCTTACTCTATGTTGCCCAGTTTCGAAACTCTGTCTTTGAAGAATCTGTGAAGGATATTTAGTGATGCCGGAGGCTTGTGGTGAGCAAATGTCGATGAAACTGCAGAGAAACGTTCTGAGCAACTGCTTTGTGATGTTTGTATTCATCTCATAGAGTTAAACCATTCTTTGGATTGAGCAGCTTGAAATCACTGTTTTGTGGAATCTGAGGAAGGACATTTGGGAACGATCCTTAGAATATGGAGAAAGAAATATCCTCAGGTAAAATCCAGAAGGAAGCTTTCTGTGAAACTGCTCTGTGTCATCTTAATTCCTCTCACTCAGATAAGCCTCTTTTCATTGAGCAGTTTTCTAGCCCTGTGTATGTTTAGCATGTGATGGGATATTCAGGAGCACTTTGAGGCTAATGGTGAAAAGGAAATATGTTCAGACCGAAACTGGAGAGAAGCTTTCTGAGGAACTGCTTTGTGACTTGTGCATTCCAGTCACAGTGTTATACCTCTCTTCTCATACAGCGTCGGGGAAACCCTTTTGGAGAAACAGGTACCAAGTGATATTCGGAGCATGTTGATGCCGATGGTGAAAAGGAAATATCTTCAGATAAAACTGGAAGAAGCTTTCTAGGAAACTACTCTGTGATATGTGTAATCATCTCACATAGATAAAGCTTTCCTTATATTACGCAGCTTGGAAACTGTCATGGATGGATCCACGAAGAGACCTTCGGGAGCACATTCTGGACTATGGTCAGAAAGGAAATATCTTCAGATAAAAACTGGAAAGAAGCTTACTCTGAATCTGATTTTGCTATGTTTATTCATCTCACATAGATGAAGCTTTCTTTACATTACGCAGCTTGGAAACTCCCTCGTGGATGGATCCGCATATGGATATTTCGGGTCACATTCGGGCCTATGGTGAAAAGGAAATATCTTCAGATAGAAACTGGAGAGAAGCTTTCTGAGAAACTGCTTGGTGATGTGCATTCCACTCAGGAGTTATAACTTTCTTCTCATAAGGCACAGTTTGAACACTGTTCCTGTAAAACCAAAAGAGTGATATTCGAGCACATTGAAGACTATGGCAAAAGTGAAATGTTGTCCAATAAAAACAGAAAGAAGCACTCAAGAAACTGCTCTGACATGTCCATTCTTTTCACAGTGTTAAAGCTTACTCTACATTTCCCAGTTTGAAACTCTGTCTTTGAAGAATCTGTGAAGGGATATTCTGGAGGCTTTGAGGCTTATGGTGAGAAAGGAAATGTCTTCCATCGAAAATCAGAGACTAGCTTTCTGCGCAACTTTTTGTGATGTTTGTGTTCATCTCACAGAGTTAAGTCATTCTTTGGATTTAGCAGTTTGAAATGACTGTTTCTCTGGAATCTGAGAGGGGACATTTGGAAACGCTCTTTAGAATATCCTGAAAAAGAAATAACCTCAGAGAGAAACTAGAAGGAAGCTTTGTGCCCAACTGCTCTGTGTCACGTGAATTCCACTCACACAGTTAAGCTTCTCTTTTCATTGAGCTGTATCATAACACTGTTTTTGTTCAGTCTGCGAAGGATACTCTGGAGAGCTTTGAGGCTTACCATGAGAAAGGATACGTCTTCAGATAGAAACTGGAGAGGAGCTTTCTGAGAAACTACTTTGTGATGTATGCATTCCAATCAGGGAGTTATACCTCTTTTCTCACAAGGCAGTGTTTGAACACTGTTCCTGTGAAACCGAAAAAGTGATATTTCAAAACGCATTGAGGACTGTGGCGAGTAGTGAAATATACTGATATAAAATCGAGGAAGAAGCGTTCCAAGAATCTGCTCTCTGATATGTGCATTCACTTCACAGAGTTAATGCTTACTCTATGTTGCCCAGTTTCGAAACTCTGTCTTTGAAGAATCTGTGAAGGATATTCTGGAGGCTTTGAGGCTTATGGTGAGAAAGGAAACGTCTTCAGATAGAAACTGGAGAGAAACTTTCTGAGAAACTGCTTTGTGATGTGTGTATTCGTCTCATAGAGTTAAACCATTCTTTGGATTGAGCAGCTTGAAATCACTGTTTTTGTGGAATCTGAGGAAGGACATTTGGAATGACACTTAGAATATGGAGAAAGAAATATCCTCAGGTAAAATCCAGAAGGAAGCTTTCTGTGAAACTGCTCTGTGTTGTCTTAATTTCACTCACTCAGATAAGCCTCTCTTTTCATTGAGCAGTTTTCTAGCCCTGTGTATGTTTAGCATGTGATGGGATATTTGGGAGCACTTTGAGGCTAACAGTGAAAAAGGAAATATGTTCAGACCGAAACTGGAGAGAAGCTTTCCGAGGAACTGCTTTGTGACGTGTGCATTCCAGTCACAGAAATATACCTTTCTTCTCCTAGAGGATTCTGGAATCCTTTTGGAGAAACAGGTACCAAGTGATATTCAGGAGCATTTTCATGCTGATGGTGAAAAGGGAAATAGCCTCAGAGAAAAACTGGAAAGAAGCTTTCTAGGAAACTACTGTGTGATATGTGTAATCATCTTGATAAATGTATCTTCAACTACATAAATAAAGCTTTATTTACATTATGCAGCATGGAAACTGTCATGGAGGGATCCACGAAGGGACCTGCGGGAGCACATTCTGGACTATGGTGAAAAAAGAAATATCTTCAGATGAAACCTGGAAAGAAGCATTCTGTGAATCTGCTTTGTGTTATGTTTATTCATCTCACATAAATGAAGCTTTCTTTACATTACACAGCGTGGACACTTTCTCGTGAAGGAACCACGAAGGGATATTTGGGATCATATTCTGGCCTATGGTGAAATCGCATATATAGTCAGATAAAAGTGGAGAAAAGCTTTCTGAGAAACTGCTTGGTGATGTGCATTTCACTAAGGGAGTTATAACTTTCTTCTCATAAGGCACAGTTTGAACACTGTTCCAGTGAAACCAAAAGAGTGATATTCGGAGCACTTTGAAGACTATGGCAAAAGGTGAAATGGTGTGCAATAAAAAACAGAAAGAAGCACTCAAAGAAACTGCTCTCAAATGTCCATTCTTTTCACAGGGTTAAAGCTTACTCTACATTTCCCAGTTTGAAACTCTGTCTTTGAAGAATCTGTGAAGGATATTCTGGAGGCTTTGAGGCTTATGGTGAGAAAGGAAACGTCTTCAGATAGAAACTGGAGAGAAGCTTTCTGTGCAACTCTTTTGTGATGTTTGTATTCATCTCATAGAGTTAAATGATTCTTTGGAATGAGCAGTTTGAAATCACTGTTTCTACATAATCTGAGAAAGGACATTTGGAAACGCTCTTTAGAATATCCTGAAAAAGAAATAACCTCAGAGAGAAACCAGAAGGAAGCTTTCTGTGAAACTGCTCTGTGTCACGTGAATTCCACTCACACAGTTAAGCTTCTCTTTTCATTGAGCTGTATCATAACACTGTTTTGTTTAGTCTGAAAAGGATATTCTGGAGGGCTTTGAGGCTTATGGTGAGAAAGGAAACGTCTTCAGATAGAAACTGGAGAGAAGCTTTCTGAGGAGCTGCTTTGTGACATGTGCATTCCACTCACAGAAATATACCTTTCTTCTCCTAGAGGATTCTGGAATCCTTTTGGAGAAAAAGCTACCAAGTGATATTCGGAGCATGTTGATGCCGATGGTGAAAAGGAAATATCCTCAGACAAATACTGGAAAGAAGATTTCTGTGAAACTGCTTTGTGTTAGATATATTTATTCATCTTGCATAGTTAAAACTTTAATTATATTACACAGTTTGAAACTCTGTCTTTGAAGAATCTGTGAAGGGATATTTGGGATCACATTCAGGCCTATGGTGAAAGAGGAGATATCTTCAGATAAAAACTGGATAGAAGCTTTCTGAGAAACTACTTTGTGATGTATGCATTCCACTCAGGGAGTTATACCTCTTTTCTCACAAGGCAGTGTTTGAACACTGTTCCTGTGAAACCGAAAAGTGATATTTTGGAGCATTGAGGACTATGGCGAATAGTGAAATATACTGAAATAAAATCGAGGAAGAAGCATTCCAAGAATCTGCTCTCTGATATGTGCATTCACTTCACAGAGTTAATGCTTACTCTATGTTGCCCAGTTTGAAACTCTGTCTTTGAAGAATCTGTGAAGGATATTTGGGAGCACTTTGAGGCTTATGGTGAGCAAGGAAACGTCTTCCGATGAAACCTGCAGAGAAACGTTCTGAGCAACTGCTTTGTGATGTGTGTATTCGTCTCATAGAGTTAAACCATTCTTTGGATTGAGCAGCTTGAAATCACTGTTTTTGTGGAATCTGAGGAAGGACATTTGGGAACTATCCTTAGAATATGGAGAAAGAAATATCTTCAGATAAAACTGGAGAAGCTTTCTGAGAAACTACTTTGTGATGTATGCATTCCACTCACACAGTTAAGCTTCTCTTTTCATTGAGCAGTTTTCTAGCCCTGTGTATGTTTAGCGTGTGATGGGATATTCGGGAGCATGTTGATGCCGATGGTGAAAAGGAAATATCTTCAGATAAAACTGGAGAGAAGCTTTCAGAAACTGCTTTGTGATGTGCATTCACTTCACAGAGTTAATGCTTACTCTATGTTGCCCAGTTTGAAACTCTGTCTTTGAAGAATCTGTGAAGGATATTTGGGATCACATTGAGGCCTATGGTGAAAAGGAAATATCCTCAGACAAAACTGGAAAGAAGCTTTCTGAGAAACTGCTTTGTGTTAGATATATTTATTCATCTCATAGAGTTAAATCATTCTTTGGATTGAGCAGTTTGAAATCACTGTTTTGTGGAATCTGAGGAAGGACATTTGGGAACTATCCTTAGAATATGGAGAAAGAAATATCCTCAGGTAAAATCCAGAAGGAAGCTTTCTGTGAAACTGCTCTGTGTCATCTTAATTCCTCTCACACAGTTAAGCTTCTCTTTTCATTGAGCAGTTTTCTAGCCTCTGTATGTTTAGAGTGTGATGGGATATTCAGGAGCACTTTGAGGCTATGGTGAAAAGGAAATATCTTCAGATAAAACTGGAGAGAAGCTTTCTGAGGAACTGCTTTGTGACGTGTGCATTCCAGTCACAGTGTTATACCTCTCTTCTCATACAGCATCGGGAAACCCTTTTGGAGAAACAGGTACCAAGTGATATTCGGAGCATGTTGATGCCGATGGTGAAAAGGAAATAGCCTCAGACAAAACTGGAAAGAAGCTTTCTAGGAAACTACTCTGTGATATGTGTAATCATCTCACATAGATAAAGCTTTCTTTACATTACACAGCTTGGAAACTGTCTTTGAAGAATCTGTGAAGGATATTTGGGATCACATTCAGGCCTATGGTGAAAAGGAAATATCTTCAGATAAAACTGGAGAAGCTTTCTGTGAATCTGCTTTTGCTATGTTTATTCATCTCACAGAGTTAATGCTTACTCTATGTTGCCCAGTTTGAAACTCTGTCTTTGAAGAATCTGTGAAGGGATATTTGGGATCACATTGAGGCCTATGGTGAAATAGGAAATATAGTCAGATAAAACTGGAGAGAAGCTTTCTGAGAAACTGCTTTGTGATGTGTGCATTCCACTCACAGTGTTATACCTCTCTTCTCATACAGCATCGGGAAACCCTTTTGGAGAAACAGGTACCAAGTGATATTCGGGAGCATGTTGATGCCGATGGTGAAAAGGAAATAGCCTCAGACAAAAACTGGAAAGAAGCTTTCTGAGAAACTGCTTTGTGTTAGATATATTTATTCATCTCATAGAGTTAAATCATTCTTTGGATTGAGCAGTTTGAAACTCTGTCTTTGAAGAATCTGTGAAGGGATATTTGGGATCACATTGAGGCCTATGGTGAAAAGGAAATATCTTCAGATAAAACTGGAGAAGCTTTCTGTGAATCTGCTTTTGCTATGTTTATTCATCTCATAGAGTTAAACCATTCTTTGGATTGAGCAGTTTGAAACTCTGTCTTTGAAGAATCTGTGAAGGGATATTTGGGATCACATTCAGGCCTATGGTGAAATAGGAAATATAGTCAGATAAAACTGGAGAGAAGCTTTCTGAGAAACTGCTTGGTGATGTGTGCATTCCACTCAGGAGTTATAACTTTCTTCTCATAAGGCACAGTTTGAACACTGTTTTTGTTTAGTCTGTGAAGGGATATTTGGGATCACATTGAGGCCTATGGTGAAAAGGAAATATCTTCAGATAAAACTGGAGAGAAGCTTTCTGTGAAACTGCTCTCTGACATGTCCATTCTTTTCACAGGGTTAAAGCTTACTCTTCATTTCCCAGTTTGAAACTCTGTCTTTGAAGAATCTGTGAAGGGATATTTGGGATCACATTGAGGCCTATGGTGAAAAGGAAATATCTTCAGATAAAACTGGAGAGAAGCTTTCTGCAACTCTTTTGTGATGTTTGTATTCATCTCATAGAGTTAAATCATTCTTTGATTGAGCAGTTTGAAATCACTGTTTCTGTGGAATCTGAGAAAGGACATTTGGAAACGCTCTTTAGAATATCCTGAAAAGAAATAACCTCAGAGAAACCAGAAGGAAGCTTTCTGTGAAACTGCTTTGTGACGTGTGCATTCCACTCACAGTTAAGCTTCTCTTTTCATTGAGCTGTATCATAACACTGTTTTTGTTTAGTCTGTGAAGGATATTCTGGAGGGCTTTGAGGCTTATGGTGAGAAAGGAAACGTCTTCAGATAGAAACTGGAGAGAAGCTTTCTGAGAAACTGCTTTGTGACGTGCATTCCACTCACAGAAATATACCTTTCTTCTCCTAGAGGATTCCGGAATCCTTTTGGAGAAACAGGTACCAAGTGATATTCGGAGCATGTTGATGCCGATGGTGAAAAGGAAATATCCTCAGACAAAACTGGAAGAAGATTTCTGTGAAACTGCTTTGTGTTAGATATATTTATTCATCTCATAGAGTTAAACCATTCTTTGGATTGAGCAGTTTGAAATCACTGTTTTGTGGAATCTGAGGAAGGACATTTGGGAGCACATTCAGGACTATGGTGAAAAGGAAATATCCTCAGACAAAACTGGAAGAAGCTTTCTGAGAAACTACTTTGTGATGTATGCATTCCACTCAGGAGTTATACCTCTTTTCACAAGGCAGTGTTTGAACACTGTTCCTGTGAAACGAAAAGTGATATTTTGGAAGCATTGAGGACTATGGCGAATAGTGAAATATACTGAAATAAAATCGAGGAAGAAGCGTTCCAAGAATCTGCTCTGATATGTGCATTCACTTCACAGAGTTAATGCTTACTCTATGTTGCCCAGTTTGAAACTCTGTCTTTGAAGAATCTGTGAAGGGATATTTGGGATCACATTCAGGCCTATGGTGAAAAGGAAATATCTTCAGATAAAACTGGAAAGAAGCTTTCTGTGAATCTGCTTTTGCTATGTTTATTCATCTCATAGAGTTAAACCATTCTTTGGATTGAGCAGTTGAAATCACTGTTTTGTGGAATCTGAGGAAGGACATTTGGGAGCACATTCAGGACTATGGTGAAAAGGAAATATCTTCAGATAAAACTGGAAGAAGCTTTCTGTGAAACTGCTCTGTGTCTTCTTAATTCCTCTCACTCAGATAAGCCTCTCTTTTCATTGAGCAGTTTTCTAACCCTGTGTATGTTTAGCGTGTGATGGGATATTCGGGAGCACTTTGAGGCTAACGGTGAAAAAGGAAATATGTTCAGATAAAACTGGAGAGAAGCTTTCTGAGAAACTGCTTTGTGACGTGTGCATTCCACTCACAGTGTTATACCTCTCTTCTCATACAGTGTCGGGAAACCCTTTTGGAGAAACAGGTACCAAGTGATATTCGGGAGCATGTTGATGCCGATGGTGAAAAGGAAATAGCCTCAGACAAAAACTGAAAGAAGCTTTCTAGGAAACTACTCTGTGATATGTGTAATCATCTCACATAGATAAAGCTTTCTTTACATTACGTAGCTTGGAAACTGTCATGGACGGATCCACGAAGGATATTTGGGATCACATTCGGGCCTATGGTGAAAAGGAAATATCTTCAGATAAAAACTGGAAAGAAGCTTTCTGTGAATCTGCTTTTGCTATGTTTATTCATCTCACATAGATGAAGCTTTCTTTACATTACACAGCTTGAAACTCCCTCGTGGATGGATCCACGAAGGATATTTGGGATCACATTCGGGCCTATGGTGAAATAGGAAATATAGTCAGATAAAAACTGGAAGAAGCTTTCTGAGAAACTACTTTGTGATGTGTGCATTCCACTCAGGAGTTATAACTTTCTTCTCATAAGGCACAGTTTGAACACTGTTCCTGTAAAACCAAAAGAGTGATATTCGAGCACATTGAAGACTATGGCAAAAGTGAAATGTCATCAATAAAAACAGAAAGAAGCACTCGAAGAAACTGCTCTGACATGTCCATTCTTTTCACAGGGTTAAAGCTTACTCTACATTTCCCAGTTTGAAAGTCGGTCTTTGAGGGTTCTGTGAAGGGATAGTAAGTGGTGACCGGAGGCCTGTGTGAGGCAAGGAAATGTCTTCCATCGAAAATTGGAGAGAAGCTTTCTGCAACTCTTTTGTGATGTTTGTATTCATCTCATAGAGTTAAATCATTCTTTGATTGAGCAGTTTGAAATCACTGTTTCTGTGGAATCTGAGAAAGGACATTTGGAAACGCTCTTTAGAATATCCTGAAAAAGAAATAACCTCAGAGAAACCAGAAGGAAGCTTTCTGTGAAACTGCTCTGTGTCACGTGAATTCCACTCACACAGTTAAGCTTCTCTTTTCATTGAGCTGTATCATAACACTGTTTTTGTTTAGTCTGAAGGGATATTCTGGAGGGCTTTGAGGCTTATGGTGAGAAAGGAAACGTCTTCAGATAGAAACTGGAAGAAGCTTTCTGAGGAGCTGCTTTGTGATGTGCATTCCACTCACAGTGTTATACCTCTCTTCTCATACAGCGTTGAAACCCTTTTGGAGAAACAGGTACCAAGTGATATTCGGGAGCATGTTGATGCCGATGGTGAAAAGGAAATATCCTCAGACAAAACTGGAAAGATTTCTGTGAAACTGCTTTGTGTTAGATATATTTATTCATCTCACATAGTTAAAACTTTAATTATATTACACAGTTTGAAACTCTGTCTTTGAAGAATCTGTGAAGGGATATTTGGGATCACATTCAGGCCTATGGTGAAATAGGAAATATAGTCAGATAAAAACTGGAGAGAAGCTTTCTGAGAAACTGCTTGGTGATGTGTGCATTCCACTCAGGAGTTATAACTTTCTTCTCATAAGGCACAGTTTGAACACTGTTCCTGTAAAACCAAAAGAGTGATATTCGAGCACATTGAAGACTATGGCAAAAAGTGAAATGTCATCCAAAAAAAAACAGAAAGAAGCACTCGAAGAAACTGCTCTCTGACATGTCCATTCTTTTCACAGGGTTAAAGCTTACTCTACATTTCCCAGTTTGAAAGTCGGTCTTTGAGGGTTCTGTGAAGGGATAGTAAGTGGTGACCGGAGGCCTGTGTGAGGCAAGGAAATGTCTTCCATCGAAAATTGGAGAGAAGCTTTCTGCAACTCTTTTGTGATGTTTGTATTCATCTCATAGAGTTAAATCATTCTTTGGATTGAGCAGTTTGAAATCACTGTTTCTGTGGAATCTGAGGAAGGACATTTGGAAACGCTCTTTAGAATATCCTGAAAAGAAATAACCTCAGAGAAACCAGAAGGAAGCTTTCTGTGAAACTGCTCTGTGTCACGTGAATTCCACTCACACAGTTAAGCTTCTCTTTTCATTGAGCTGTATCATAACACTGTTTTTGTTTAGTCTGCAAAGGGATATTCTGGAGGGCTTTGAGGCTTATGGTGAAAAGGAAATATCTTCAGATAAAAACTGGATAGAAGCTTTCTGAGGAGCTGCTTTGTGATGTGTGCATTCCACTCACAGTGTTATACCTCTCTTCTCATACAGCGTTGAAACCCTTTTGGAGAAACAGGTACCAAGTGATATTCGGGAGCATGTTGATGCCAATGGTGAAAAGGAAATATCCTCAGATAAAAACTGGAAAGATTTCTGTGAAACTGCTTTGTGTTAGATATATTTATTCATCTCACATAGTTAAAACTTTAATTATATTACACAGTTTGAAACTCTGTCTTTGAAGAATCTGTGAAGGGATATTTGGGATCACATTCAGGCCTATGGTGAAAGAGGAAATATCTTCAGATAAAACTGGATAGAAGCTTTCTGAGAAACTACTTTGTGATGTATGCATTCCACTCAGGAGTTATACCTCTTTTCTCACAAGGCAGTGTTTGAACACTGTTCCTGTGAAACCAAAAGTGATATTTCAGAATGCATTGAGGACTATGGCGAATAGTGAAATATACTGAAATAAAATCGAGGAAGAAGCGTTCCAAGAATCTGCTCTCTGATATGTGCATTCACTTCACAGAGTTAATGCTTACTCTATGTTGCCCAGTTTCGAAACTCTGTCTTTGAAGAATCTGTGAAGGGATATTCTGGAGGCTTTGAGGCTTATGGTGAGAAAGGAAACGTCTTCCGATGAAACCTGGAGAGAAGCTTTCTGAGAAACTGCTTTGTGTTAGATATATTTATTCATCTCATAGAGTTAAACCATTCTTTGGATTGAGCAGCTTGAAATCACTGTTTTGTGGAATCTGAGGAAGGACATTTGGGAACGATCCTTAGAATATGGAGAAAGAAATATCCTCAGGTAAAATCCAGAAGGAAGCTTTCTGTGAAACTGCTCTGTGTCATCTTAATTCCTCTCACTCAGATAAGCCTCTCTTTTCATTGAGCAGTTTTCTAGCCCTGTGTATGTTTAGCATGTGATGGGATATTCGGGAGCATATTGATGCTGATGGTGAAAAGGAAATATGTTCAGACCGAAACTGGAGAAGCTTTCTGAGGAGCTGCTTTGTGACATGTGCATTCCACTCAGGAGTTATAACTTTCTTCTCATAAGGCACAGTTTGAACACTGTTCCTGTAAAACCAAAAGAGTGATATTCGGAGCATGTTGATGCCGATGGTGAAAAGGAAATATCTTCAGATAAAACTGGAGAAGCTTTCTGAGAAACTGCTTTGTGTTAGATATATTTATTCATCTCATAGAGTTAAATCATTCTTTGGATTGAGCAGCTTGAAATCACTGTTTTGTGGAATCTGAGAAAGGACATTTGGAAACGCTCTTTAGAATATCCTGAAAAGAAATAACCTCAGAGAAACCAGAAGGAAGCTTTCTGTGAAACTGCTTTGTGATGTGCATTCCACTCAGGAGTTATAACTTTCTTCTCATAAGGCACAGTTTGAACACTGTTCCTGTAAAACCAAAAGAGTGATATTCGGAGCACATTCAGGACTATGGTGAAAAGGAAATATCTTCAGATAAAACTGGAAAGAAGCTTTCTGTGAAACTGCTTTGTGTTAGATATATTTATTCATCTCATAGAGTTAAATCATTCTTTGGATTGAGCAGTTTGAAACTCTGTCTTTGAAGAATCTGTGAAGGATATTTGGGATCACATTCAGGCCTATGGTGAAATAGGAAATATAGTCAGATAAAACTGGAGAGAAGCTTTCTGAGAAACTGCTTGGTGATGTGCATTCCACTCAGGAGTTATAACTTTCTTCTCATAAGGCACAGTTTGAACACTGTTCCTGTAAAACCAAAAGAGTGATATTCAGAGCACATTGAAGACTATGGCAAAAGTGAAATGTCGTCCAATAAAAACAGAAAGAAGCACTCAAAGAAACTGCTCTCTGACATGTCCATTCTTTTCACAGGGTTAAAGCTTACTCTACATTTCCCAGTTTGAAACTCTGTCTTTGAAGAATCTGTGAAGGGATATTCTGGAGGGCTTTGAGGCTTATGGTGAGAAAGGAAACGTCTTCAGATAGAAACTGGAGAGAAGCTTTCTGAGAAACTGCTTTGTGATGTTTGTATTCATCTCATAGAGTTAAATCATTCTTTGGATTGAGCAGTTTGAAATCACTGTTTCTGTGGAATCTGAGAAAGGACATTTGGAAACGCTCTTTAGAATATCCTGAAAAGAAATAACCTCAGAGAGAAACCAGAAGGAAGCTTTCTGTGAAACTGCTTTGTGATGTGCATTCCACTCACACAGTTAAGC
Organism: Colobus guereza; assembly: GCA_030247045.1. Taxonomy (NCBI): domain Eukaryota; kingdom Metazoa; phylum Chordata; class Mammalia; order Primates; family Cercopithecidae; genus Colobus; species Colobus guereza. The sequence goes on along the minus strand of CM058079.1, from coordinate 3,291,974 downwards.
TTCTCTTTTCATTGAGCTGTATCATAACACTGTTTTGTTTAGTCTGTGAAGGGATATTCTGGAGGGCTTTGAGGCTTACGGTGAGAAAGGAAACGTCTTCAGATAGAAACTGGAGAAGCTTTCTGTGAATCTGCTTTTGCTATGTTTATTCATCTCATAGAGTTAAATCATTCTTTGGATTGAGCAGTTTGAAATCACTGTTTTGTGGAATCTGAGAAAGGACATTTGGAAACGCTCTTTAGAATATCCTGAAAAGAAATAACCTCAGAGAGAAACCAGAAGGAAGCTTTCTGTGAAACTGCTTTGTGATGTGCATTCCACTCAGGAGTTATACCTCTTTTCTCACAAGGCAGTGTTTGAACACTGTTCCTGTAAAACCAAAAGAGTGATATTCGGAGCATGTTGATGCTGATGGTGAAAAGGAAATATCCTCAGACAAAACTGGAAAGAAGATTTCTGTGAAACTGCTTTGTGTTAGATATATTTATTCATCTCGCATAGTTAAAACTTTAATTATATTATGCAGTTTGGAAACTCTGTCATGCACAGATCTGTGAAGGATATTTGGGAGCACATTCAGGCCTATGGTGAAAGAGGAGATATCTTCAGATAAAACTGGATAGAAGCTTTCTGAGAAACTACTTTGTGATGTATGCATTCCACTCAGGGAGTTATACCTCTTTTCTCACAAGGCAGTGTTTGAACACTGTTCCTGTGAAACCAAAAGTGATATTTTGGAACGCATTGAGGACTATGGCGAATAGTGAAATATACTGAAATAAAATCGAGGAAGAAGCGTTCCAAGAATCTGCTCTCTGATATGTGCATTCACTTCACAGAGTTAATGCTTACTCTATGTTGCCCAGTTTGAAACTCTGTCTTTGAAGAATCTGTGAAGGGATATTCTGGAGGGCTTTGAGGCTTGTGGTGAGAAAGGAAACGTCTTCCGATGAAACCTGCAGAGAAACGTTCTGAGCAACTGCTTTGTGATGTGTGTATTCATCTCATAGAGTTAAACCATTCTTTGGATTGAGCAGCTTGAAATCACTGTTTTGTGGAATCTGAGGAAGGACATTTGGGAACGATCCTTAGAATATGGAGAAAGAAATATCCTCAGGTAAAATCCAGAAGGAAGCTTTCTGTGAAACTGCTCTGTGTCATCTTAATTCCTCTCACTCAGATAAGCCTCTCTTTTCATTGAGCAGTTTTCTAGCCCTGTGTATGTTTAGCATGTGATGGGATATTCGGAGCATATTGAGGCTGACGGTGAAAAGGAAATATGTTCAGACCGAAACTGGAGAGAAGCTTTCCGAGGAACTGCTTTGTGACGTGTGCATTCCAGTCACAGTGTTATACCTCTCTTCTCATACAGCGTCGGAAACCCTTTTGGAGAAACAGGTACCAAGTGATATTCGGAGCATGTTGATGCTGATGGTGAAAAGGAAATAGCCTCAGACAAAACTGGAAAGAAGCTTTCTAGGAAACTACTCTGTGATATGTGCATTCACTTCACAGAGTTAATGCTTACTCTATGTTGCCCAGTTTGAAACTCTGTCTTTGAAGAATCTGTGAAGGATATTTGGGAGCACATTCAGGCCTATGGTGAAAAGGAAATATCTTCAGATAAAAACTGGAAGAAGCTTTCTGTGAATCTGCTTTTGCTATGTTTATTCATCTCACAGAGTTAATGCTTACTCTATGTTGCCCAGTTTGAAACTCTGTCTTTGAAGAATCTGTGAAGGATATTTGGGATCACATTCAGGCCTATGGTGAAATAGGAAATATAGTCAGATAAAAACTGGAGAGAAGCTTTCTGTGAAACTGCTTTGTGATGTGTGCATTCCACTCAGGAGTTATAACTTTCTTCTCATAAGGCACAGTTTGAACACTGTTCCTGTAAAACCAAAAGAGTGATATTCAGAGCATTGAGGACTATGGCGAATAGTGAAATATACTGAAATAAAATCGAGGAAGAAGCGTTCCAAGAATCTGCTCTCTGATATGTGCATTCACTTCACAGAGTTAATGCTTACTCTATGTTGCCCAGTTTGAAACTCTGTCTTTGAAGAATCTGTGAAGGGATATTCTGGAGGGCTTTGAGGCTTATGGTGAGAAAGGAAACGTCTTCAGATAGAAACTGGAGAGAAGCTTTCTGTGAAACTGCTTTGTGATGTGTGTATTCATCTCATAGAGTTAAATCATTCTTTGGATTGAGCAGTTTGAAATCACTGTTTCTGTGGAATCTGAGGAAGGACATTTGGGAACGATCCTTAGAATATGGAGAAAGAAATATCCTCAGACAAAAACTGGAAAGAAGCTTTCTGAGAAACTGCTTGGTGATGTGTGCATTCCACTCAGGAGTTATAACTTTCTTCTCATAAGGCACAGTTTGAACACTGTTCCTGTGAAACCAAAAGTGATATTTGGAGCATTGAGGACTATGGCGAATAGTGAAATATACTGAAATAAAATCGAGGAAGAAGCGTTCCAAGAATCTGCTCTCTGATATGTGCATTCACTTCACAGAGTTAATGCTTACTCTATGTTGCCCAGTTTGAAACTCTGTCTTTGAAGAATCTGTGAAGGGATATTCTGGAGGGCTTTGAGGCTTATGGTGAGAAAGGAAACATCTTCAGATAAAAACTGGAGAGAAGCTTTCTGAGGAGCTGCTTTGTGATGTGTGCATTCCAGTCACAGTGTTATACCTCTCTTCTCATACAGCGTTGAAACCCTTTTGGAGAAACAGGTACCAAGTGATATTCGGAGCATGTTGATGCTGATGGTGAAAAGGAAATATCCTCAGGTAAAATCCAGAAGGAAGCTTTCTGTGAAACTGCTTTGTGATGTGTGTATTCATCTCATAGAGTTAAACCATTCTTTGGATTGAGCAGCTTGAAATCACTGTTTCTGTGGAATCTGAGGAAGGACATTTGGGAACGATCCTTAGAATATGGAGAAAGAAATATCCTCAGACAAAAACTGGAAAGAAGCTTTCTGAGAAACTACTTTGTGATGTATGCATTCCACTCAGGAGTTATAACTTTCTTCTCATAAGGCACAGTTTGAACACTGTTCCTGTGAAACCAAAAGTGATATTTGGGAGCACATTCAGGCCTATGGTGAAAGAGGAGATATCTTCAGATAAAAACTGGATAGAAGCTTTCTGAGAAACTACTTTGTGATGTATGCATTCCACTCAGGAGTTATACCTCTTTTCTCACAAGGCAGTGTTTGAACACTGTTCCTGTGAAACTGAAAAAGTGATATTTGGAGCATTGAGGACTATGGCGAATAGTGAAATATACTGAAATAAAATCGAGGAAGAAGCGTTCCAAGAATCTGCTCTCTGATATGTGCATTCACTTCACAGAGTTAATGCTTACTCTATGTTGCCCAGTTTGAAACTCTGTCTTTGAAGAATCTGTGAAGGGATATTCTGGAGGGCTTTGAGGCTTATGGTGAGAAAGGAAACGTCTTCCAATGAAACCTGCAGAGAAACGTTCTGAGCAACTGCTTTGTGATGTGTGTATTCATCTCATAGAGTTAAACCATTCTTTGGATTGAGCAGCTTGAAATCACTGTTTTTGTGGAATCTGAGGAAGGACATTTGGGAACGATCCTTAGAATATGGAGAAAGAAATATCCTCAGGTAAAATCCAGAAGGAAGCTTTCTGTGAAACTGCTCTGTGTCACGTGAATTCTGCTCACACAGTTAAGCTTCTCTTTTCATTGAGCAGTTTGAAACTCTGTCTTTGAAGAATCTGTGAAGGGATATTTGGGAGCACATTCAGGACTATGGTGAAAAGGAAATATGTTCAGACCGAAACTGGAGAGAAGCTTTCTGTGAAACTGCTTTGTGATGTGTGCATTCCAGTCACAGTGTTATACCTCTCTTCTCATACAGCGTTGAAACCCTTTTGGAGAAACAGGTACCAAGTGATATTCAGAGCACATTGAAGACTATGGCAAAAGTGAAATGTCGTCCAATAAAAAACAGAAAGAAGCACTGAAGAAACTGCTCTCTGACATGTCCATTCTTTTCACAGGGTTAAAGCTTACTCTACATTTCCCAGTTTGAAACTCTGTCTTTGAAGAATCTGTGAAGGGATATTTGGGAGCACATTCAGGACTATGGTGAAAAGGAAATATCTTCAGATAAAAACTGGAAGAAGCTTTCTGTGAATCTGCTTTTGCTATGTTTATTCATCTCACATAGATGAAGCTTTCTTTACATTACACAGCTTGAAACTCCTCGTGGATGGATCCACGAAGGATATTTGGGAGCACATTCAGGCCTATGGTGAAATAGGAAATATAGTCAGATAAAAACTGGAGAAGCTTTCTGAGAAACTGCTTGGTGATGTGTGCATTCCACTCAGGGAGTTATAACTTTCTTCTCATAAGGCACAGTTTGAACACTGTTCCTGTAAAACCAAAAGAGTGATATTCAGAGCACATTGAAGACTATGGCAAAAGTGAAATGTCGTCCAATAAAAAACAGAAAGAAGCACTCGAAGAAACTGCTCTCTGACATGTCCATTCTTTTCACAGGGTTAAAGCTTACTCTACATTTCCCAGTTTGAAAGTCGGTCTTTGAGGGTTCTGTGAAGGGATAGTAAGTGGCAACAGAGGCCTGTGTGAGGCAAGGAAATGTCTTCAGATAGAAACTGGAGAGAAGCTTTCTGCAACTCTTTTGTGATGTGTGTATTCGTCTCATAGAGTTAAATCATTCTTTGGATTGAGCAGTTTGAAATCACTGTTTCTGTGGAATCTAAGGAAGGACATTTGGAAATGCTCTTTAGAATATCCTGAAAAAGAAATAACCTCAGAGAGAAACCAGAAGGAAGCTTTCTGTGAATCTGCTTTTGCTATGTTTATTCATCTCATAGAGTTAAACCATTCTTTGGATTGAGCAGCTTGAAATCACTGTTTTGTGGAATCTGAGGAAGGACATTTGGGAACGATCCTTAGAATATGGAGAAAGAAATATCCTCAGGTAAAATCCAGAAGGAAGCTTTCTGTGAATCTGCTTTTGCTATGTTTATTCATCTCATAGAGTTAAATCATTCTTTGGATTGAGCAGTTTGAAATCACTGTTTTGTGGAATCTGAGGAAGGACATTTGGGAATGATCCTTAGAATATGGAGAAAGAAATATCCTCAGACAAAAACTGGAAAGAAGCTTTCTGAGAAACTACTTTGTGATGTATGCATTCCACTCAGGGAGTTATACCTCTTTTCTCACAAGGCAGTGTTTGAACACTGTTCCTGTGAAACCAAAAGTGATATTTCAGAACGCATTGAGGACTATGGCGAATAGTGAAATATACTGAAATAAAATCGAGGAAGAAGCGTTCCAAGAATCTGCTCTCTGATATGTGCATTCACTTCACAGAGTTAATGCTTACTCTATGTTGCCCAGTTTCGAAACTCTGTCTTTGAAGAATCTGTGAAGGATATTTGGGAGCACATTCAGGCCTATGGTGAAATAGGAAATATAGTCAGATAAAAACTGGAGAAGCTTTCTGAGAAACTGCTTGGTGATGTGTGCATTCCACTCAGAGAGTTATAACTTTCTTCTCATAAGGCACAGTTTGAACACTGTTCCTGTAAAACCAAAAGAGTGATATTCAGAGCACATTGAAGACTATGGCAAAAAGTGAAATGTCGTCCAATAAAAACAGAAAGAAGCACTCGAAGAAACTGCTCTCTGACATGTCCATTCTTTTCACAGGGTTAAAGCTTACTCTACATTTCCCAGTTTGAAAGTCGGTCTTTGAGGTTTCTGCGAAGGGATAGTAAGTGGCAACCAGAGGCCTGTGTGAGGCAAGGAAATGTCTTCAGATAGAAACTGGAGAGAAGCTTTCTGCAACTCTTTTGTGATGTTTGTATTCATCTCATAGAGTTAAATCATTCTTTGGATTGAGCAGTTTGAAATCACTGTTTCTGTGGAATCTGAGGAAGGACATTTGGGAATGATCCTTAGAATATGGAGAAAGAAATATCCTCAGACAAAAACTGGAAAGAAGATTTCTGTGAAACTGCTTTGTGATGTGTGTATTCGTCTCATAGAGTTAAACCATTCTTTGGATTGAGCAGCTTGAAATCACTGTTTCTGTGGAATCTGAGGAAGGACATTTGGGAATGATCCTTAGAATATGGAGAAAGAAATATCCTCAGACAAAAACTGGAAAGAAGCTTTCTGAGGAGCTGCTTTGTGATGTGTGCATTCCACTCAGGAGTTATAACTTTCTTCTCATAAGGCACAGTTTGAACACTGTTCCTGTGAAACCAAAAGTGATATTTCAGAACGCATTGAGGACTATGGCGAATAGTGAAATATACTGAAATAAAATCGAGGAAGAAGCGTTCCAAGAATCTGCTCTCTGATATGTGCATTCACTTCACAGAGTTAATGCTTACTCTATGTTGCCCAGTTTGAAACTCTGTCTTTGAAGAATCTGTGAAGGATATTCTGGAGGGCTTTGAGGCTTATGGTGAGAAAGGAAACGTCTTCAGATAGAAACTGGAGAAGCTTTCTGAGAAACTGCTTGGTGATGTGCATTCCACTCAGGAGTTATAACTTTCTTCTCATAAGGCACAGTTTGAACACTGTTCCTGTGAAACCAAAAGTGATATTTCAGAACGCATTGAGGACTATGGCGAATAGTGAAATATACTGAAATAAAATCGAGGAAGAAGCGTTCCAAGAATCTGCTCTCTGATATGTGCATTCACTTCACAGAGTTAATGCTTACTCTATGTTGCCCAGTTTCGAAACTCTGTCTTTGAAGAATCTGTGAAGGATATTTGGGAGCACATTCAGGCCTATGGTGAAAGAGGAGATATCTTCAGATAAAAACTGGATAGAAGCTTTCTGAGAAACTACTTTGTGATGTATGCATTCCACTCAGGAGTTATACCTCTTTTCTCATAAGGCACAGTTTGAACACTGTTCCTGTGAAACCAAAAGTGATATTTCAGAACGCATTGAGGACTATGGCGAATAGTGAAATATACTGAAATAAAATCGAGGAAGAAGCGTTCCAAGAATCTGCTCTCTGATATGTGCATTCACTTCACAGAGTTAATGCTTACTCTATGTTGCCCAGTTTCGAAACTCTGCTTTGAAGAATCTGTGAAGGATATTTGGGAGCACATTCAGGCCTATGGTGAAAGAGGAGATATCTTCAGATAAAAACTGGAAAGAAGCTTTCTGTGAAACTGCTTTGTGTTAGATATATTTATTCATCTCATAGAGTTAAACCATTCTTTGGATTGAGCAGTTTGAAATCACTGTTTTGTGGAATCTGAGGAAGGACATTTGGGAACGATCCTTAGAATATGGAGAAAGAAATATCCTCAGACAAAAACTGGAAAGAAGCTTTCTGAGGAGCTGCTTTGTGATGTGTGTATTCGTCTCATAGAGTTAAATCATTCTTTGGATTGAGCAGTTTGAAATCACTGTTTCTGTGGAATCTGAGAAAGGACATTTGGAAACGCTCTTTAGAATATCCTGAACAAGAAATAACCTCAGAGAGAAACCAGAAGGAAGCTTTCTGTGAAACTGCTCTGTGTCACGTGAATTCCACTCACACAGTTAAGCTTCTCTTTTCATTGAGCAGTATCATAACACTGTTTTTGTTTAGTCTGTGAAGGATATTCTGGAGGGCTTTGAGGCTTATGGTGAGAAAGGAAACGTCTTCCGATGAAACCTGCAGAGAAACGTTCTGAGCAACTGCTTTGTGATGTGTGTATTCGTCTCATAGAGTTAAACCATTCTTTGGATTGAGCAGCTTGAAATCACTGTTTTGTGGAATCTGAGGAAGGACATTTGGGAATGATCCTTAGAATATGGAGAAAGAAATATCCTCAGGTAAAATCCAGAAGGAAGCTTTCTGTGAAACTGCTCTGTGTCATCTTAATTCCTCTCACTCAGTTAAGCCTCTCTTTTCATTGAGCAGTTTTCTAGCCCTGTGTATGTTTAGCGTGTGATGGGATATTTGGGAGCACTTTGAGGCTAATGGTGAAAAGGAAATATGTTCAGACCGAAACTGGAGAGAAGCTTTCCGAGGAACTGCTTTGTGACGTGTGCATTCCAGTCACAGTGTTATACCTCTCTTCTCATACAGCGTCAGGAAACCCTTTTGGAGAAACAGGTACCAAGTGATATTCGGGAGCATGTTGATGCCGATGGTGAAAAGGAAATAGCCTCAGACAAAAACTGGAAAGAAGATTTCTGTGAAACTGCTCTGTGTCATCTTAATTCCTCTCACTCAGATAAGCCTCTCTTTTCATTGAGCTGTATCATAACACTGTTTTTGTTTAGTCTGTGAAGGATATTCTGGAGGGCTTTGAGGCTTATGGTGAGAAAGGAAACGTCTTCAGATAGAAACTGGAGAAGCTTTCTGAGAAACTACTTTGTGATGTATGCATTCCACTCAGGAGTTATAACTTTCTTCTCATAAGGCACAGTTTGAACACTGTTCCTGTGAAACCAAAAGTGATATTTCAGAACGCATTGAGGACTATGGCGAATAGTGAAATATACTGAAATAAAATCGAGGAAGAAGCGTTCCAAGAATCTGCTCTCTGATATGTGCATTCACTTCACAGAGTTAATGCTTACTCTATGTTGCCCAGTTTGAAACTCTGTCTTTGAAGAATCTGTGAAGGATATTTGGGATCACATTCAGGCCTATGGTGAAATAGGAAATATAGTCAGATAAAAACTGGAGAGAAGCTTTCTGAGAAACTGCTTGGTGATGTGTGCATTCCACTCAGGAGTTATAACTTTCTTCTCATAAGGCACAGTTTGAACACTGTTCCTGTAAAACCAAAAGAGTGATATTGGAGCACATTGAAGACTATGGCAAAACGTGAAATGTCGTCCAATAAAAACAGAAAGAAGCACTCGAAGAAACTGCTCTCTGACATGTCCATTCTTTTCACAGGGTTAAAGCTTACTCTACATTTCCCAGTTTGAAAGTCGGTCTTTGAGGGTTCTGTGAAGGGATAGTAAGTGGCAACCAGAGGCCTGTGTGAGGCAAGGAAATGTCTTCCATCGAAAATTGGAGAGAAGCTTTCTGCAACTCTTTTGTGATGTTTGTATTCATCTCATAGAGTTAAATCATTCTTTGGATTGAGCAGTTTGAAATCACTGTTTCTGTGGAATCTGAGAAAGGACATTTGGAAACGCTCTTTAGAATATCCTGAAAAGAAATAACCTCAGAGAAACCAGAAGGAAGCTTTCTGTGAAACTGCTCTGTGTCACGTGAATTCCACTCACACAGTTAAGCTTCTCTTTTCATTGAGCTGTATCATAACACTGTTTTTGTTTAGTCTGTGAAGGGATATTCTGGAGGGCTTTGAGGCTTACGGTGAGAAAGGAAACGTCTTCAGATAGAAACTGGAGAGAAGCTTTCTGAGGAGCTGCTTTGTGACGTGTGCATTCCACTCACAGAAATATACCTTTCTTCTCCTAGAGGATTCCGGAATCCTTTTGGAGAAACAGGTACCAAGTGATATTCGGGAGCATGTTGATGCCGATGGTGAAAAGGAAATATCCTCAGACAAAACTGGAAAGAAGCTTTCTGAGAAACTGCTTGGTGATGTGCATTCCACTCAGGAGTTATAACTTTCTTCTCATAAGGCACAGTTTGAACACTGTTCCTGTAAAACCAAAAGAGTGATATTCAGAGCACATTGAAGACTATGGCAAAAGTGAAATGTCGTCCAATAAAAACAGAAAGAAGCACTGAAGAAACTGCTCTGACATGTCCATTCTTTTCACAGGGTTAAAGCTTACTCTACATTTCCCAGTTTGAAAGTCGGTCTTTGAGGGTTCTGTGAAGGGATATTTGGGAGCACATTCAGGCCTATGGTGAAAGAGGAGATATCTTCAGATAAAAACTGGATAGAAGCTTTCTGAGAAACTACTTTGTGATGTATGCATTCCACTCAGGAGTTATACCTCTTTTCTCACAAGGCAGTGTTTGAACACTGTTCCTGTAAAACCAAAAAAGTGATATTCGGAGCACATTCTGGACTATGGTGAATAGTGAAATATACTGAAATAAAATCGAGGAAGAAGCGTTCCAAGAATCTGCTCTCTGATATGTGCATTCACTTCACAGAGTTAATGCTTACTCTATGTTGCCCAGTTTCAAAACTCTGTCTTTGAAGAATCTGTGAAGGGATATTCTGGAGGGCTTTGAGGCTTATGGTGAGCAAGGAAACGTCTTCCGATGAAACCTGCAGAGAAACGTTCTGAGCAACTGCTTTGTGATGTGTGTATTCGTCTCATAGAGTTAAACCATTCTTTGGATTGAGCAGCTTGAAATCACTGTTTTTGTGGAATCTGAGGAAGGACATTTGGGAACGATCCTTAGAATATGGAGAAAGAAATATCCTCAGGTAAAATCCAGAAGGAAGCTTTCTGTGAAACTGCTCTGTGTCATCTTAATTCCTCTCACTCAGATAAGCCTCTCTTTTCATTGAGCAGTTTTCTAGCCCTGTGTATGTTTAGCGTGTGATGGGATATTCGGAGCACTTTGAGGCTAATGGTGAAAAGGAAATATGTTCAGACCGAAACTGGAGAGAAGCTTTCTGAGGAACTGCTTTGTGATGTGTGCATTCCAGTCACAGTGTTATACCTCTCTTCTCATACAGCGTTGGGAAACCCTTTTGGAGAAACAGGTACCAAGTGATATTCGGGAGCATGTTGATGCCAATGGTGAAAAGGAAATATCCTCAGGTAAAATCCAGAAGGAAGCTTTCTGTGAAACTGCTTTGTGTTAGATATATTTATTCATCTCATAGAGTTAAACCATTCTTTGGATTGAGCAGCTTGAAATCACTGTTTCTGTGGAATCTGAGAAAGGACATTTGGAAACGCTCTTTAGAATATCCTGAAAAGAAATAACCTCAGAGAGAAACCAGAAGGAAGCTTTCTGTGAATCTGCTTTTGCTATGTTTATTCATCTCATAGAGTTAAATCATTCTTTGGATTGAGCAGCTTGAAATCACTGTTTCTGTGGAATCTGAGGAAGGACATTTGGGAGCACATTCAGGACTATGGTGAATAGTGAAATATACTGAAATAAAATCGAGGAAGAAGCGTTCCAAGAATCTGCTCTGATATGTGCATTCACTTCACAGAGTTAATGCTTACTCTATGTTGCCCAGTTTCAAAACTCTGTCTTTGAAGAATCTGCGAAGGGATATTTGGGATCACATTCAGGCCTATGGTGAAATAGGAAATATAGTCAGATAAAAACTGGAGAGAAGCTTTCTGAGAAACTGCTTGGTGATGTGTGCATTCCACTCAGGAGTTATAACTTTCTTCTCATAAGGCACAGTTTGAACACTGTTCCTGTAAAACCAAAAGAGTGATATTCGGAGCACATTCAGGACTATGGTGAATAGTGAAATATACTGAAATAAAATCGAGGAAGAAGCGTTCCAAGAATCTGCTCTCTGATATGTGCATTCACTTCACAGAGTTAATGCTTACTCTATGTTTCCCAGTTTGAAAGTCGGTCTTTGAGGGTTCTGTGAAGGGATAGTAAGTGGCAACCGGAGGCCTGTGTGAGCAAGGAAATGTCTTCCATCGAAAATTGGAGAGAAGCTTTCTGCGCAACTCTTTTGTGATGTTTGTATTCATCTCATAGAGTTAAATCATTCTTTGGATTGAGCAGTTTGAAATCACTGTTTCTGTGGAATCTGAGAAAGGACATTTGGAAACGCTCTTTAGAATATCCTGAAAAGAAATAACCTCAGAGAGAAACCAGAAGGAAGCTTTCTGTGAAACTGCTCTGTGTCACGTGAATTCCACTCACACAGTTAAGCTTCTCTTTTCATTGAGCTGTATCATAACACTGTTTTTGTTTAGTCTGTGAAGGGATATTCTGGAGGGCTTTGAGGCTTATGGTGAGAAAGGAAACGTCTTCAGATAGAAACTGGAGAGAAGCTTTCTGAGGAGCTGCTTTGTGATGTGTGCATTCCACTCACAGAAATATACCTTTCTTCTCCTAGAGGATTCCGGAATCCCTTTTGGAGAAAAAGCTACCAAGTGATATTCGGGAGCATGTTGATGCCGATGGTGAAAAGGAAATATCCTCAGACAAAACTGGAAAGAAGATTTCTGTGAAACTGCTTTGTGTTAGATATATTTATTCATCTCATAGAGTTAAACCATTCTTTGGATTGAGCAGTTTGAAATCACTGTTTTGTGGAATCTGAGAAGGACATTTGGGAGCACATTCAGGCCTATGGTGAAAGAGGAGATATCTTCAGATAAAACTGGATAGAAGCTTTCTGAGAAACTACTTTGTGATGTATGCATTCCACTCAGGAGTTATACCTCTTTTCTCACAAGGCAGTGTTTGAACACTGTTCCTGTAAAACCAAAAGAGTGATATTCGGAGCACATTCAGGCCTATGGTGAAATAGGAAATATAGTCAGATAAAACTGGAAAGAAGCTTTCTGTGAAACTGCTCTGTGTCACGTGAATTCCACTCACACAGTTAAGCTTCTCTTTTCATTGAGCAGTTTTCTAGCCCTGTGTATGTTTAGCGTGTGATGGGATATTCGGAGCACTTTGAGGCTTATGGTGAGAAAGGAAACGTCTTCAGATAGAAACTGGAGAGAAGCTTTCTGAGCAACTGCTTTGTGATGTGTGTATTCATCTCATAGAGTTAAACCATTCTTTGGATTGAGCAGCTTGAAATCACTGTTTTGTGGAATCTGAGAAGGACATTTGGGAACGATCCTTAGAATATGGAGAAAGAAATATCCTCAGGTAAAATCCAGAAGGAAGCTTTCTGTGAAACTGCTCTGTGTCACGTGAATTCCACTCACACAGTTAAGCTTCTCTTTTCATTGAGCAGTTTTCTAGCCCTGTGTATGTTTAGCGTGTGATGGGATATTCGGGAGCACTTTGAGGCTAATGGTGAAAAAGGAAATATGTTCAGACCGAAACTGGAGAGAAGCTTTCTGAGGAACTGCTTTGTGAGGTGTGCATTCCAGTCACAGTGTTATACCTCTCTTCTCATACAGCATCGGGAAACCCTTTTGGAGAAACAGGTACCAAGTGATATTCGGTAGCATGTTGATGCCATTGGTGAAAAGGTAAATAGCCTCAGACAAAACTGGAAAGAAGCTTTCTAGGAAACTACTCTGTGATATGTGTAATCATCTCACATAGATAAAGCTTTCTTTACATTATGCAGCTTGGAAACTGTCATGGACGGATCCATGAAGGGACTTTCGGGAGCACATTCTGGACTATGGTGAATAGTGAAATATACTGAAATAAAATCGAGGAAGAAGCGTTCCAAGAATCTGCTCTCTGATATGTGCATTCACTTCACAGAGTTAATGCTTACTCTATGTTGCCCAGTTTGAAACTCTGTCTTTGAAGAATCTGTGAAGGGATATTTGGGATCACATTCAGGCCTATGGTGAAATAGGAAATATAGTCAGATAAAACTGGAAAGAAGCTTTCTGTGAAACTGCTTTGTGATGTGTGTATTCATCTCATAGAGTTAAACCATTCTTTGGATTGAGCAGTTTGAAATCACTGTTTCTGTGGAATCTGAGAAGGACATTTGGGAACGATCCTTAGAATATGGAGAAAGAAATATCCTCAGGTAAAATCCAGAAGGAAGCTTTCTGTGAATCTGCTTTTGCTATGTTTATTCATCTCATAGAGTTAAACCATTCTTTGGATTGAGCAGCTTGAAATCACTGTTTTGTGGAATCTGAGAAGGACATTTGGGAACGATCCTTAGAATATGGAGAAAGAAATATCCTCAGGTAAAATCCAGAAGGAAGCTTTCTGTGAAACTGCTCTGTGTCACGTGAATTCCACTCACACAGTTAAGCTTCTCTTTTCATTGAGCAGTTTTCTAGCCCTGTGTATGTTTAGCGTGTGATGGGATATTCGGGAGCATGTTGATGCCGATGGTGAAAAGGAAATATCTTCAGATAAAACTGGAGAGAAGCTTTCTGAGCAACTGCTTTGTGATGTGTGTATTCATCTCATAGAGTTAAATCATTCTTTGGATTGAGCAGCTTGAAATCACTGTTTCTGTGGAATCTGAGAAGGACATTTGGGAACGATCCTTAGAATATGGAGAAAGAAATATCCTCAGACAAAACTGGAAAGAAGCTTTCTGAGAAACTACTTTGTGATGTATGCATTCCACTCACAGTGTTATACCTCTCTTCTCATACAGCGTCAGGAAACCCTTTTGGAGAAACAGGTACCAAGTGATATTCGGAGCACATTCAGGACTATGGTGAAAAGGAAATATCTTCAGATAAAAACTGGAGAGAAGCTTTCTGAGAAACTGCTTTGTGTTAGATATATTTATTCATCTCATAGAGTTAAATCATTCTTTGGATTGAGCAGTTTGAAATCACTGTTTCTGTGGAATCTGAGAAAGGACATTTGGAAACGCTCTTTAGAATATCCTGAAAAGAAATAACCTCAGAGAGAAACCAGAAGGAAGCTTTCTGTGAAACTGCTTTGTGACGTGTGCATTCCACTCACACAGTTAAGCTTCTCTTTTCATTGAGCTGTATCATAACACTGTTTTGTTTAGTCTGTGAAGGGATATTCAGGAGCACTTTGAGGCTTATGGTGAGAAAGGAAACGTCTTCAGATAGAAACTGGAGAGAAGCTTTCTGAGGAGCTGCTTTGTGATGTGTGTATTCATCTCATAGAGTTAAACCATTCTTTGGATTGAGCAGTTTGAAATCACTGTTTTGTGGAATCTGAGAAGGACATTTGGGAACGATCCTTAGAATATGGAGAAAGAAATATCCTCAGGTAAAATCCAGAAGGAAGCTTTCTGTGAAACTGCTTTGTGTTAGATATATTTATTCATCTCATAGAGTTAAACCATTCTTTGGATTGAGCAGCTTGAAATCACTGTTTCTGTGGAATCTGAGAAGGACATTTGGGAACGATCCTTAGAATATGGAGAAAGAAATATCCTCAGACAAAACTGGAAAGAAGCTTTCTGAGAAACTGCTTTGTGTTAGATATATTTATTCATCTCACATAGATGAAGCTTTCTTTACATTACACAGCTTGAAACTGTCATGCACGGATCCATGAAGGGACATTCGGGAGCACATTCAGGCCTATGGTGAAAGAGGAGATATCTTCAGATAAAAACTGGATAGAAGCTTTCTGAGAAACTACTTTGTGATGTATGCATTCCACTCAGGAGTTATACCTCTTTTCTCACAAGGCAGTGTTTGAACACTGTTCCTGTGAAACCAAAAGTGATATTTGGAGCATTGAGGACTATGGCGAATAGTGAAATATACTGAAATAAAATCGAGGAAGAAGCGTTCCAAGAATCTGCTCTCTGATATGTGCATTCACTTCACAGAGTTAATGCTTACTCTATGTTGCCCAGTTTCAAAACTCTGTCTTTGAAGAATCTGTGAAGGGATATTTAGTGATGCCCAGAGGCTTGTGGTGAGTGAGGAAACGTCTTCCAATGAAACCTGCAGAGAAACGTTCTGAGCAACTGCTTTGTGATGTGTGTATTCATCTCATAGAGTTAAACCATTCTTTGGATTGAGCAGCTTGAAATCACTGTTTTTGTGGAATCTGAGAAGGACATTTGGGAACGATCCTTAGAATATGGAGAAAGAAATATCCTCAGGTAAAATCCAGAAGGAAGCTTTCTGTGAAACTGCTCTGTGTCACGTGAATTCTGCTCACACAGTTAAGCTTCTCTTTTCATTGAGCAGTTTTTAACCCTGTGTATGTTTAGCGTGTGATGGGATATTCAGGAGCACTTTGAGGCTATGGTGAAAAGGAAATATCTTCAGATAAAACTGGAGAGAAGCTTTCTGAGGAACTGCTTTGTGACATGTGCATTCCACTCACAGTGTTATACCTCTCTTCTCATACAGCGTCAGGAAACCCTTTTGGAGAAACAGGTACCAAGTGATATTCAGGAGCATGTTGATGCTGATGGTGAAAAGGGAAATAGCCTCAGACAAAACTGGAAAGAAGCTTTCTAGGAAACTACTCTGTGATATGTGTAATCATCTCACATAGATGAAGCTTTCTGTGAAACTGCTTTGTGATGTGCATTCCACTCAGGAGTTATAACTTTCTTCTCATAAGGCACAGTTTGAACACTGTTCCTGTAAAACCAAAAGAGTGATATTCGGAGCACATTCAGGACTATGGTGAAAAGGAAATATCTTCAGATAAAACTGGAAAGAAGCTTTCTGTGAAACTGCTCTGACATGTCCATTCTTTTCACAGGGTTAAAGCTTACTCTACATTTCCCAGTTTGAAACTCTGTCTTTGAAGAATCTGTGAAGGGATATTTGGGATCACATTCAGGCCTATGGTGAAATAGGAAATATAGTCAGATAAAAATGGAGAGAAGCTTTCTGAGAAACTGCTTGGTGATGTGTGCATTCCACTCAGGCAGCTATAACTTTCTTCTCATAAGGCACAGTTTGAACACTGTTCCTGTAAAACCAAAAGAGTGATATTCAGAGCACATTGAAGACTATGGCAAAAAGTCAAATGTCGCCCAATAAAAACAGAAAGAAGCACTCGAAGAAGCTGCTCTCTGACATGTCCATTCTTTTCACAGGGTTAAAGCTTCCTCTACATTCCCCAGTTTGAAAGTCGGTCTTTGAGGTTCCTGTGAAGGGATATTCAGGAGCACTTTGAGGCTTATGGTGAGAAAGGAAACGTCTTCAGATAGAAACTGGAGAGAATCTTTCTGTGCAACTCTTTTGTGATGTTTGTATTCATCTCATAGCGTTATATGATTCTTTGGATTGAGCAGTTTGAAATCACTGTTTCTGTGGAATCTGAGAAAGGACATCTGGAAACGCTCTTTAGAATATCCTGAAAAAGAAGTAACCTCAGAGAAAACCAGAAGGAAGCTTTCTGTGAAACTGCTCTGTGTCACGTGAATTCTGCTCACACAGTTAAGCTTCACTTTTCATAGAGCAGTATCATAACACTGTTTTGTTTAGTCTGTGAAGGATATTCAGGAGCACTTTGAGGCTTATGGTGAGAAAGGAAACGTCTTTAAATAGAAACTGGAGAGAAGCTTTCTGAGGAGCTGCTTTGTGACGTGTGCATTCCACTCACAGAAATATACCTTTCTTCTCCTAGAGGATTCCAGAATCCCTTTTGGAGAAACAGGTACCAAGTGATATTCAGGAGCATGTTGATGCCGATGGTGAAAAGGAAATATCTTCAGATAAAACTGGAAAGAAGATTTCTGTGAAACTGCTTTGTGTTAGATATATTTATTCATCTCACATAGTTAAAACTTTTCTTATATTATGCAGTTTGAAACTCTGTCTTTGAAGAATCTGTGAAGGATATTTGGAGCACATTCAGGCCTATGGTGAAAGAGGAGATATCTTCAGATAAAACTGGATAGAAGCTTTCTGAGAAACTACTTTGTGATGTATGCATTCCACTCAGGAGTTATACCTCTTTTCTCACAAGGCAGTGTTTGAACACTGTTCCTGTAAAACCAAAAGAGTGATATTCGGAGCACATTGAGGACTATGGCGAATAGTGAAATATACTGAAATAAAATCGAGGAAGAAGTTCCAAGAATCTGCTCTCTGATATGTGCATTCACTTCACAGAGTTAATGCTTACTCTATGTTGCCCAGTTTCGAAACTCTGTCTTTGAAGAATCTGTGAAGGATATTTAGTGACGCTGGAGGCTTGTGGTGAGCAAGGAAATGTCTTCCGATGAAACCTGCAGAGAAACTTTCTGAGCAACTGCTTTGTGATGTGTGTATTCGTCTCATAGAGTTAAACCATTCTTTGGATTGAGCAGCTTGAAATCACTGTTTCTGTGGAATCTGAGGAAGGACATTTGGGAACGATCCTTAGAATATGGAGAAAGAAATATCCTCAGGTAAAATCCAGAAGGAAGCTTTCTGTGAAACTGCTCTGTGTCACGTGAATTCCACTCACACAGTTAAGCTTCTCTTTTCATTGAGCTGTATCATAACACTGTTTTTGTTTAGTCTGTGAAGGGATATTCAGGAGCATGTTGATGCTGATGGTGAAAAGGAAATATCTTCAGATAAAACTGGAAGAAGCTTTCTGAGGAACTGCTTTGTGACGTGTGCATTCCAGTCACAGTGTTATACCTCTCTTCTCATACAGCATCGGGGAAACCCTTTTGGAGAAACAGGTACCAAGTGATATTCAGGAGCATGTTGATGCTGATGGTGAAAAGGAAATAGCCTCAGACAAAAACTGGAAAGAAGCTTTCTGAGAAACTGCTTTGTGTTAGATATATTTATTCATCTCATAGAGTTAAACCATTCTTTGGATTGAGCAGCTTGAAATCACTGTTTTGTGGAATCTGAGGAAGGACATTTGGGAGCACATTCTGGACTATGGTGAAAAGGAAATATCTTCAGATAAAACTGGAAAGAAGCTTTCTGTGAATCTGCTTTTGCTATGTTTATTCATCTCATAGAGTTAAATCATTCTTTGGATTGAGCAGTTTGAAATCACTGTTTTGTGGAATCTGAGGAAGGACATTTGGGAGCACATTCAGGCCTATGGTGAAATAGGAAATATAGTCAGATAAAACTGGAGAGAAGCTTTCTGAGAAACTGCTTGGTGATGTGTGCATTCCACTCAGGAGTTATAACTTTCTTCTCATAAGGCACAGTTTGAACACTGTTCCTGTAAAACCAAAAGAGTGATATTCGGAGCACATTGAAGACTATGGCAAAAGTGAAATGTCATCAATAAAAACAGAAAGAAGCACTGAAGAAACTGCTCTCTGACATGTCCATTCTTTTCACAGGGTTAAAGCTTACTCTACATTTCCCAGTTTGAAAGTCGGTCTTTGAGGGTTCTGTGAAGGGATATTTGGGAGCACATTCAGGCCTATGGTGAAATAGGAAATATAGTCAGATAAAACTGGAGAGAAGCTTTCTGAGCAACTGCTTTGTGATGTTTGTATTCATCTCATAGAGTTAAATCATTCTTTGGATTGAGCAGTTTGAAATCACTGTTTCTGTGGAATCTGAGAAAGGACATTTGGAAACGCTCTTTAGAATATCCTGAAAAGAAATAACCTCAGAGAGAAACCAGAAGGAAGCTTTCTGTGAAACTGCTCTGTGTCACGTGAATTCCACTCACACAGTTAAGCTTCTCTTTTCATTGAGCTGTATCATAACACTGTTTTTGTTTAGTCTGCGAAGGGATATTCAGGGCTTTGAGGCTTATGGTGAGAAAGGAAACGTCTTCAGATAGAAACTGGAGAGAAGCTTTCTGAGGAGCTGCTTTGTGACGTGTGCATTCCACTCACAGAAATATACCTTTCTTCTCCTAGAGGATTCCGAATCCTTTTGGAGAAACAGGTACCAAGTGATATTCAGGAGCATGTTGATGCTGATGGTGAAAAGGAAATATCCTCAGACAAAAACTGGAAAGAAGATTTCTGTGAAACTGCTTTGTGTTAGATATATTTATTCATCTCATAGAGTTAAATCATTCTTTGGATTGAGCAGTTTGAAATCACTGTTTCTGTGGAATCTGAGAAGGACATTTGGGAGCACATTCAGGCCTATGGTGAAAGAGGAGATATCTTCAGATAAAACTGGAGAGAAGCTTTCTGAGAAACTACTTTGTGATGTATGCATTCCACTCAGGAGTTATACCTCTTTTCTCACAAGGCAGTGTTTGAACACTGTTCCTGTAAAACCAAAAGAGTGATATTCGGAGCACATT
The DNA here is from genome assembly GCA_030247045.1 of Colobus guereza. Taxonomy (NCBI): domain Eukaryota; kingdom Metazoa; phylum Chordata; class Mammalia; order Primates; family Cercopithecidae; genus Colobus; species Colobus guereza. Next base: position 3,272,197 of record CM058079.1, on the reverse strand, counting down.
GAGGACTATGGCGAATAGTGAAATATACTGAAATAAAATCGAGGAAGAAGTTCCAAGAATCTGCTCTCTGATATGTGCATTCACTTCACAGAGTTAATGCTTACTCTATGTTGCCCAGTTTGAAACTCTGTCTTTGAAGAATCTGTGAAGGGATATTCAGGGCTTTGAGGCTTATGGTGAGAAAGGAAACGTCTTCAGATAGAAACTGGAGAGAAGCTTTCTGAGCAACTGCTTTGTGATGTGTGTATTCGTCTCATAGAGTTAAACCATTCTTTGGATTGAGCAGCTTGAAATCACTGTTTTGTGGAATCTGAGAAGGACATTTGGGAACGATCCTTAGAATATGGAGAAAGAAATATCCTCAGGTAAAATCCAGAAGGAAGCTTTCTGTGAAACTGCTCTGTGTCACGTGAATTCCACTCACACAGTTAAGCTTCTCTTTTCATTGAGCTGTATCATAACACTGTTTTTGTTTAGTCTGTGAAGGGATATTCAGGAGCATGTTGATGCTGATGGTGAAAAGGAAATATCTTCAGATAAAACTGGAAGAAGCTTTCTGAGGAACTGCTTTGTGACGTGTGCATTCCAGTCACAGTGTTATACCTCTTCTCATACAGCCGGGGAAACCCTTTTGGAGAAACAGGTACCAAGTGATATTCAGGAGCATGTTGATGCTGATGGTGAAAAGGAAATAGCCTCAGACAAAAACTGGAAAGAAGCTTTCTGAGAAACTGCTTTGTGATGTGTATTCATCTCATAGAGTTAAACCATTCTTTGGATTGAGCAGCTTGAAATCACTGTTTTGTGGAATCTGAGAAGGACATTTGGGAGCACATTCTGGACTATGGTGAAAAGGAAATATCTTCAGATAAAACTGGAAAGAAGCTTTCTGTGAATCTGCTTTTGCTATGTTTATTCATCTCATAGAGTTAAATCATTCTTTGGATTGAGCAGCTTGAAATCACTGTTTTGTGGAATCTGAGGAAGGACATTTGGGAGCACATTCAGGCCTATGGTGAAAGAGGAAATATAGTCAGATAAAACTGGAGAGAAGCTTTCTGAGAAACTGCTTTGTGATGTGTGCATTCCACTCAGGAGTTATAACTTTCTTCTCATAAGGCACAGTTTGAACACTGTTCCTGTAAAACCAAAAGAGTGATATTCAGGAGCATGTTGATGCCGATGGTGAAAAGGAAATATCTTCAGATAAAACTGGAAAGAAGCTTTCTGAGAAACTGCTTTGTGATGTGTGTATTCGTCTCATAGAGTTAAACCATTCTTTGGATTGAGCAGTTTGAAATCACTGTTTTGTGGAATCTGAGAAGGACATTTGGGAGCACATTCAGGCCTATGGTGAAAAGGAAATATCTTCAGATAAAACTGGAGAGAAGCTTTCTGAGCAACTGCTTTGTGATGTGTATTCATCTCATAGAGTTAAATCATTCTTTGGATTGAGCAGTTTGAAATCACTGTTTTGTGGAATCTGAGAAAGGACATTTGGAAACGCTCTTTAGAATATCCTGAAAAGAAATAACCTCAGAGAGAAACCAGAAGGAAGCTTTCTGTGAAACTGCTCTGTGTCACGTGAATTCCACTCACACAGTTAAGCTTCTCTTTTCATTGAGCTGTATCATAACACTGTTTTTGTTTAGTCTGTGAAGGATATTCAGGGCTTTGAGGCTTATGGTGAGAAAGGAAACGTCTTCAGATAGAAACTGGAGAAGCTTTCTGAGGAGCTGCTTTGTGACGTGTGCATTCCACTCACAGAAATATACCTTTCTTCTCCTAGAGGATTCCGAATCCTTTTGGAGAAACAGGTACCAAGTGATATTCAGGAGCATGTTGATGCCGATGGTGAAAAGGAAATATCTTCAGATAAAACTGGAAAGAAGATTTCTGTGAAACTGCTTTGTGTTAGATATATTTATTCATCTCATAGAGTTAAATCATTCTTTGGATTGAGCAGTTTGAAATCACTGTTTTGTGGAATCTGAGAAGGACATTTGGGAGCACATTCAGGCCTATGGTGAAAGAGGAGATATCTTCAGATAAAACTGGATAGAAGCTTTCTGAGAAACTACTTTGTGATGTATGCATTCCACTCAGGAGTTATACCTCTTTTCTCACAAGGCAGTGTTTGAACACTGTTCCTGTAAAACCAAAAGAGTGATATTCAGGAGCATGTTGATGCCGATGGTGAAAAGGAAATATCCTCAGACAAAAACTGGAAAGAAGCTTTCTGAGAAACTGCTTTGTGTTAGATATATTTATTCATCTCATAGAGTTAAACCATTCTTTGGATTGAGCAGTTTGAAATCACTGTTTTGTGGAATCTGAGAAGGACATTTGGGAGCACATTCTGGACTATGGTGAAAAGGAAATATCTTCAGATAAAACTGGAGAGAAGCTTTCGAGGAACTGCTTTGTGATGTGTGTATTCATCACCTAGAGTTAATCCATTCTTTGGATTGAGGAGCTTGAACTCACTGTTTTTGTGGAATCTGAGGAAGGACATTTGGGAACGATCCTTAGAATATGGGGAAAGAAATATCCTTAGGTAAAATCCAGAAGGAAACTTTCTGTGAAACTGCTCTGTGACATCTTAATTCCTCTCGCTCAGTTAAGCCTATCTTTTCATGGAGCAGTTTTCTCACCCTGTGTATGTTTAGTTTTTGATGGGATATTCGGGAGCACTTTGAGGCTTACGGTGATAAAGGAAATATGTTCAGAGGGAAACTGGAGAGAAGCTTTCCGAGGAACTGCTTTGTGATGTGTCCATTCCATTCACAGTGTTATACCTTTCTTCTCATAAAGGGTCGGGTAAACGCCTTTGGAGAAACAGGTACCAAGTGATATTCAGGAACATGTTGATGCCGATGGTGAAAAGGGAAATAGCCTCCGAGAAAAAACTGGAAGGACGCTTTCTAGGAAACTACTCTGTGACACGTGTAATCACCTCACATAGATAAAGCTTTCTTTACATTACGCAGCTTGAAAACTGTCATGGACGGATCCATGAAGGGACCTTTGGGAGCGCTTTCTGGACTATGGTGAAAAAGAAAATATCTTCAAGTAAAAACTGGAAAGAAGCTTTCTGAAACTGCTTTGTGTTAGATATATTTATTCATCTCACATAGTTAAAACTTTAATTATATTATGCAGTTTGAAACTCTGTCTTTGAAGAATCTGTGAAGGATATTTGGGATCACATTCAGGCCTATGGTGAAATAGGAAATATAGTCAGATAAAACTGGAGAGAAGCTTTCTGAGAAACTGCTTGGTGATGTGTGCATTCCACTCAGGGAGTTATAACTTTCTTCTCATAAGGCACAGTTTGAACACTGTTCCTGTAAAACCAAAAGAGTGATATTGGGAGCACATTGAAGACTATGGGAAAATGTGAAATGTCGTCCAATAAAAACAGAAAGAAGCACTCAAAGAAACTGCTCTCTGACATGTCCATTCTTTTCACAGGGTTAAAGCTTCCTGTACATTTCCCAGTTTGAAAGTCAGCCTTTGAGGTTTCTGTGAAGGGATAGTAAGTGGCAACTGGAGGCCTATGTCGAGCAAGGAAATGTCTTCCATCAAAAATCGGAGAGAATCTTTCTGTGCAACTCTTTGTGATGTTTGTATTCATCACATAGCGTTAAATGATTCTTTGATTGAGCAGTTTGAAATCACTGTTTCTGTGGAATCTGAGAAAGGACATTTGGAAACGCTCTTTAGAATATCCTGAAAAAGAAATAACCTCAGAGAGAAACCAGAAGGAAGCTTTCTGTGAAACTGCTCTGTGTCACGTGAATTCTGCTCACACAGTTAAGCTTCTCTTTTCATAGAACAGTATCATAACACTGTTTTGTTTAGTCTGTGAAGGGATATTCAGGAGCTTTGAGGCTTATGGTGAGAAAGGAAACGTCTTCAGATAGAAACTGGAGAGAAGCTTTCTGAGGAGCTGCTTTGTGACATGTGCATTCCACTCACAGAAATATACCTTTCTTCTCCTAGAGGATTCGGAATGCCTTTTGGAGAAAAAGGTACCAAGTGATATTCAGGAGCATGTTGATGCCGATGGTGAAAAGGAAATATCCTCAGACAAAACTGGAAAGAAGATTTCTGTGAAACTGCTTTGTGTTAGATATATTTATTCATCTCACATAGATAAAGCTTTCTTTACATTACGCAGCTTGAAACTGTCATGGACGGATCCATGAAGGGACATTCGGGAGCACATTCAGGCCTATGGTGAAAGAGGAGATATCTTCAGATAAAACTGGATAGAAGCTTTCTGAGAAACTACTTTGTGATGTATGCATTCCACTCACAGAAATATACCTTTCTTCTCATAAGGCACAGTTTGAACACTGTTCCTGTGAAACCAAAAATGTGATATTTCAGAGCATTGAGGACTATGGCGAATAGTGAAATATACTGAAATAAAATCGAGGAAGAAGCATTCCAAGAATCTGCTCTCTGATATGTGCATTCACTTCACAGAGTTAATGCTTACTCTATGTTGCCCAGTTTTGAAACTCTGTCTTTGAAGAATCTGTGACACCCGGAGGCTTGTGGTGAGGCAGGAAATGTCTTCCATGAAACCTGCAGAGAAACGTTCTGAGCAACTGCTTTGTGATGTGTGTATTCGTCTCATAGAGTTAAACCATTCTTTGGATTGAGCAGTTTGAAATCACTGTTTTTGTGGAATCTGAGGAAGGACATTTGGGAATGATCCTTAGAATATGGAGAAAGAAATATCCTCAGGTAAAATCCAGAAGGAAGCTTTCTGTGAAACTGCTTTGCGATGTGAGTTTTCGTCTCCTAGAGTTAAACCATTCTTTGGATTGAGCAGCTTGAAATCACTGTTTCTGTGGAATCTGAGGAAGGACATTTGGGAATGATCCTTAGAATATGGAGAAAGAAATATCCTCAGGTAAAATCCAGAAGGAAGCTTTCTGTGAAACTGCTTTGTGATGTGTGTATTCGTCTCATAGAGTTAAACCATTCTTTGGATTGAGCAGTTTGAAATCACTGTTTTGTGGAATCTGAGGAAGGACATTTGGGAATGATCCTTAGAATATGGAGAAAGAAATATCCTCAGACAAAACTGGAAAGAAGATTTCTGTGAAACTGCTTTGTGATGTGTGTATTCGTCTCATAGAGTTAAACCATTCTTTGGATTGAGCAGTTTGAAATCACTGTTTTGTGGAATCTGAGGAAGGACATTTGGGAATGATCCTTAGAATATGGAGAAAGAAATATCCTCAGACAAAACTGGAAAGAAGATTTCTGTGAAACTGCTTTGTGATGTGTGTATTCGTCTCATAGAGTTAAACCATTCTTTGGATTGAGCAGTTTGAAATCACTGTTTTGTGGAATCTGAGGAAGGACATTTGGGAATGATCCTTAGAATATGGAGAAAGAAATATCCTCAGACAAAACTGGAAAGAAGCTTTCTGTGAAACTGCTTTGTGATGTGTGTATTCATCTCATAGTTAAAATTTTTCATTAAGGAAAGTTGATGATGAAGAACCCGGAAGTGCGCCGTCTTGCCTCTGTTCATCTAAACAGTCCAACCTTTTATTGATAATAGTGATAAGAGGGCGCCGTGATCTGTCCGGCCATCTCCTGCTTTAAAGGGACGTCACTACGGTCAGAACCTATGGGTGGTATTTTGACGTATGGATGAAGAAGCATTTGGTTGAAGGTGACGCGAGTGATTTCTTGAATCTTGGCACAGAGAAATTTGATCAAAATGGGGGCAAAACATAAAATAAGGCACAGTATTACTATAAGAATGAGGATTGGAAGCATTCGTTGGAAGGATAGTCCTGGCAAGGCTGGGGAGTATGAGATAGTTAAGAAAATTTAGTAAGTTTGAGGCGAGTGGGGGAAACCCAAACTATTTCCACTGATTGCTTTCAGTAGGGGCCCTTTTTAGCTGGGAATGAGGAACAAGTGCGCAAAGTAGTTGTTGGCCAGGCAGCAATTAAGGAGTGGAGTTTTTCGTGGAGTAGATGGCTTTCCGTCAATTCCTACTACAGAGATATTGGATGGAAGGCCAGGTCCAGAGAAGGACGGCAAAACAATAAGTAGATCCACTGTCGATTAAAAAAATTGTCTTACCCACTACCAGGAGAGTTACCCGTGGCTTGTCGAGGGTGATGGAGGTCCCCAAGTCTTGGCACCTTCAGTTGTCATCTTCCAAATGTAGGAGCTGGAAGGAGCTCCCAGAATCCTGGGAAAGGGGGTCACTTTGAGACGTGTCACCTGTTCTCAGGGTGGGGCAATCAGACTTCCAGTTTCCTTCCTTTTAGCAAGCAGGGCAGGGGGATGCTAGTGGACGAGGGTTAGGACATTCACTGGCCCAATGTCCTGACGCCTTGCACTTGTAGCAAGGCTGCGATGGGGCTCTGGGACATCGTGGACACTTGCTGGCATAGTGTCCTGCCTTACCGCACTTATAGCAGGCTCCTTTTGCAGTCTTAGAGTCTGCGGGGTGTGTGCTGTCTGGTCTGGGGTTACGACTGGGCTGTAAAGCTGCTGCTAGGAGCTGCACGTTCTGTTCAAGGCGAGCCTGCCACTGTGCCTCAGCTGTCTCCTCTCTGGAGTTATAGATCTTAAAGACTAATTTAACTAGGTCTTGTATTGATGTCTGAGGACCATTCTCCACCTTTGAAGTTTTTTACAAATGTCAGGAGCTGATTGAGAAATGAAATAAGACACCAAAATGGTGGCCCCTGTGGGGGAGGCCTGATCTAACCAGGCATATTGGCTTAGAAACTCAGTCAGCCTATTTAAGAATATGGCTGGATTTTCTTCCAGTTCTTTTAATTTGTTAAAATTTACAGTTTTGTTTGAGGCTACTTGCATACCAGCCAACAAACACTGGATCATTATGTCTCGCCTACGGCGCCCAGGCTGGCCTACTTGGTAGTCCCATTCTGGGTTTGCTGAGGGGACTGCTTGCTCCTCTAGTGGAATGGCAGCATCAGTTAAATGTAATTGGTTGGCATGCTGCCTGGCGGCCGCTAAGATGCGCTCTTGCTCCTCAGGGTTTAGGGTATAAATTTGGATCAACTGGAGGCCATGCCAAGTTAAGTCTTAGGCCTGACAAAATGTCTAAATTCCTCTACGTATATGGTATAATTAGCTGAGAAATCACCGAAACGCTTCTCAATTTTGGAAAGGTTGGCCAGTGAAAAATGGACATGTACTGTGACTAACCCCTCTGCCCCAGCTATCTCTCACAAATGTGCTAACACTGTAGGAGTGTGTGTGGTAGGAATGGGGGCATCAGCATGGCACTTAGAGCAGGTGTGAACAGAAACAGGGGACTCAAGTCAGCCAGTTGGGGGCCCCAAAGGATGCACGTGACTGAATGGATTACTAATAGATAAAAGAGATGAAGGAAGAGTCTGGACGGTGGAAGAAGGAGGAGTGTAGGGCGGGGGTAAGGGTACAGAGACAGAAGGAAACCCTGGGTCCTCCAGCTGAACAGAAAGGAATAGAGACTCCCCTTTTTCGGATTCCTGTGAGCTGGTGTCCTTGGCCAGCATAACCTGGACCAAAGAACACTGGCTACACAAGTCGGCATGAGAGCGTAAGGCCCAAAAACCTTGCATGTCATTAATTTCGGACCACTTGCCTAGCAACTGGCAGAAATTGCTGAGGTCGATCAGAACATTGCAGTCTAAGGTGCCCTCTGGTGGCCACTGAGACTGATTG
>CM058079.1:3238105-3263975 GCA_030247045.1 Colobus guereza | reverse complement strand
ACCATGGAATACTATGCAGCCATAAAAAGGATGAGTTTCTCCTTTGTAGGGACATGGATGCAGCTGGAAACCATCATTCTTAGCAAACTATCACAAGAAAACAAACACAGCATGTTCTCACTCAGGTGGGAACTGAACAATGTGATCACTTGGACTCGGGAAGAGACATCACACACTGGGCTTATCATGGGGAGGGAGGGAGGGATTGCATTGGGGAGTTATACCTGATATAAATGATGAATTGATGGGTGCTGACGAGTTGATGGGTGCAGCACACCAACATGGCACAAGTATACATATGTAACAAACCTGCACGTTATGCATGCCCTAGAACTTAAAGTATAATAAATAAAAAAAGAAAGAAAGAAAAGCCGGCAGGCATGCTCAGTCTTCTCAGCCTCTACTCTTGTTGGGACTGCCTTAGGAACTCAACCTGGGCAACTCTCTTGGCCTTCTTTGCTGGAGGCCGACAGACATCACTGTCACAACCCACAGCTAGATGACCAAGAATAAATTTGCAGTTTTGCCTTGCCTTTCATGCTGGTTCTTTTGTGCTCGCTCTGGTGGTTCTTAGAAAAACAAATCCGTTGGTGCCGAAACCCTGGAGGAGACCCCTCCTCTGGCCTCTAAGTGTTGAGGAAACTCTTCCTGTTACCACGTCGCAGGTGGACCAGGACCTGAGACCCGCTTCCCTTACTCGCATGGCCTCTCTGGGGTAAGCGCCCTTGTCTCCTCTTTACCTCCCTTGGCTAAAAATCCTGTGCAGGTCCGAGGCTTACCTTTGAGCCACCAATTGGCTGGGGAGACCTGTTCAGCACAGGCTCTCGCTTGAAGTAATCTCCAGCTTCTCAAGAGCCTCCAGTGTCTCTGGTGATTTCAAAGGACGCTTGAAGCCAGTCAGAGATCTCCATTGTGTAAGTAAAGAGGAAACAAATGGAAACCTCAGTCAAATTTCCAAAAGCACCTTAGGGTGCCTCTATAATTTAAAACTGAAGTTAATATTTCCTTTCCACTGTGGCGTGGCCCCAATACAAACTAGATCCTCCATCTCAGTGGCCACCAGAGGGCACTTTAGACGGTAACGTTCTGATGGACCTCAGCAATTTCTGCCAGCGGCTAGGCAAGTGGTGCGAAATTAATTACATATAAGGCTTTTGGGCCTTACGCTCTCATCCCAACTTGTGTAGCCTGTGTTCTTTGGTTCAGGTTATACTGGCCAAGGACGCCGGCTTACAGGAACCTGAAAAAGAGGACGCTTTATTCCTTTCTGATCAGCCTGAAAGGAACCTAGGGTTTCCTTCTGTCTCTGTACCCTCACCCCCGCCCTACACTCCTCCTTGATTTTTCAATCAGCTCCTGATATTTTTAAAAACTTCAAGAGGTAGAGGAAGGTTCTCAGGCACCAATACAAGACCTGTTTAAATTAGTCTTTAAAGTCCATAACTCCAGAGAGGTGACAGTTGAAGCACAGCGACAGGCTCACCTCAAACAGAAGTTACAGCTCCTAGCAGCGGATTTACAGCCCAGTCGTAACCCCAGATCAGATAGTACACACCCTGCAGACACCAAGGTTACAAAAGGAGCCTGCTATAGGTGCAGCAAGGCAGGACACTATGCCAACAGGTGTCCACGGGGTCCTCGAGCCCCACGCAGCCTTGCTATAAGTGCAAGACATCAGGACATTGGGCCAGTGAATGTCCTAACCCTCGTCCACCAGCAACCCCTGCCCTCTTTGCCAACAGGAAGGACACTGGAAGTCTGATTGCTCCATCTTGGGAACAGGTGCCGTGTCCCGATGTGACTCCCTTTCCCAGGATCCTGGGAGCTCCTTCCAGCTCCTACATCTGGACGACGAAAACTGAAGGTGCTGAGACTCGGGGACCCACATCACCCTTGCCAAGCCATGGGTAATCTCCTGGTAGTGGGTAAGAAAATTAATTTTTTAATCGACAGTGGGGCTATCTATTCTATTTTGCCATCCTTCTCTAGACCTAGCCTTCCATCCAATCCACACCTTAATTGCTGCCTGGTCAACAACAACTTTGTGCACTCGTTCCTCATTCCCAGCTAGAAAGGGCCCCCACCGAAAGCAATCAGTGGAAATCAGTTCAACTTTCCCCCACTCCCCTCAAACTTACTAAATTTTCTTAGCTATTACATACTGCCCAGACTTGTCGGAGCCATCCTTTTGAGTTTTGTCTATATTCCAACAAATGTTTCTACTCCTCATTCCTGTACTAATACTGTGTTTTATTTTATGTTTTGCCCCCATTTTGATCAAATTTCTCCATGCGAGAATACAAGAAATCACTCGCGTCACCTTCAACCAAACGCTTCTTCATCTGTACATCCAAACACCAACCATAGGCCTCAACCTTAACAACGCCTCTTAACAGCAGAAAGTAGCCAGACAGATCACGGCGCCCCTTTATCACTATTACCAATAAAAGTTTGGACTGTTTTGACGAACGGAGGCAAGAGGAATTAACACGACACAAAGCAGTTCCACAGAAAGCTTCCTTCTGGATTTTATCTGAGGATATTTCTTTCTCCATATTCTAAGGATCGTTTCCAAATGTCCTTCCTCAGATTCCACAAAACAGTGATTTCAAGCTGCTCAATCCAAAGAATGGTTTAACTCTATGAGATGAATACAAACATCACAAAGCAGCTCCTCAGAAAGCTTCTATCCAGTTTTATCTGAAGATATCTCCTCTTTCACCATAGGCCTGAATGTGATCACAAATATCCTTCACAGATTCTACAATGACAGAGTTTCAAAACTGGGCAACATAGAGTAAGCATTAACTCTGTGAAGTGAATGCACATATCAGAGAGCAGATTCTTGGAACTCTTCTTCCTCGATTTCATTTCAGTATATTTCACTATTCGCCATAGTCCTCAATGCTTTCTGAAATATCACTTTTTCAGTTTCACAGGAACAGTGTTCAAACACTGCCTTGTAAGAAATGAGGTATAGCTCCCTTAGTGGAATGCATACATCACAAGTAGTTTCTCAGGAAGCTTCTATCCAGTTTTTATGTGAAGATATCTCCTCTTTCACCGTAGGCCAGAATGTGCTCCCGGATGTCCCTTCGTGGATCTGTGCATGAGGGAGTTTCCAAACTGCGTAATATAATTAAACATTTAACTATGGGAGACAATAAATATATCTAACACAAAGCAGTTTCACAGAAATCTTCTTTCCAGTTTTTGTCTGAGGATATTTCCTTTTTCACCATAGTTCGTCTCCCAATATGATCCAAAGGAAATCTCTATGAGAAGACAGGTGTATTTCTGTGTGGTGGAATGCATGTCACAGCATCTCCTCAGACAGCTTCTCTCCAGTTTCTATTTAAAGACGTTTCCTTTCTCACCATAAGCCTCAAAGGGTTCCAGAATATCCCTTTGCAGACTAAACAAAAACAGTGTTATGATACTGCTCTATGAAAAGTTTAGCTTAACTGTGTGAGCAGAATTCACATGACACAGAGCAGTTTCACAGAAAGCTTCCTTCTGGTTTTCTCTGAGGTTACTCCTTTTTCAGGATATTCTAAAGAGCCTTTCCAGATGTCCTTTGTCAGATTCCACATAAACAGTGATTTCAAACTGCTCAATCCACAGAATCATATAACGTTATGAGATGAATACAAACATCACAAAAGAGTTGCACAGAAAGATTCTCTCCGATTTTCCATGGAAGACATTTCCTTGATTGACATAGGAATCTGTTTGCCAGTTACGATCCCTTCACAGGAACCTCAAAGACCGACTTTCAAACTGGGGAATGTAGAGGAAGCTTTAACCCTGTGTAAAGAATGGACATGTCAGAGAGCAGCTTCTTGGAGTGCTTCTTTCTGTTTTTTATTGGGCGACATTTGACTTTTTGCCATAGTCTTCAATGTGCTCCAAATATCACTCTTTTGGTTTTACAGCAACAGTGTTCAAACTGTGCCTTATGAGAAGAAAGATATAGCTGCCTGAGTGGAATGCACACATCACCAAGCAGTTTCTCAGAATGCTTCTCTCCATGTTTTATCTGACTATATTTCCTATTTCACCATAGGCCTGAATGTGATCCCAAATATCCCATTGTGGATCCATCCACGAGGGAGTTTCCAAGCTGTGTAATGTAAAGAAAGCTTCAGCTATGTGAGATGATTAAACATAGCAAAAAGCAGATTTACAGACAGCTTCATTCCATTTTTTTCCTGAAGATATTTCCATTTTCACCATAGTCCTGGATGTGCTCTCGCTGGTCCCTTCATGGATCTGTCCATGACAGTTTTCAAGCTGAGTAATGTAAAGAAAGCTTTATCTATGTGAGATGAATACTCATATCACACAGTAGTTTTTTAGAAAGCTTCTTTCCAATTTTTTTGGTATATTTCTGTGAGTGGAATGCAAACATCACAAAGCAGCTCCTCAGAAAGTTTCTCTCCAGTTTCTATCTGAAGACAATTCCTTTCTCATCATAAGCCTCAAAGCCTTCCAGAATATCCCTTCGTAGACTAAAGTAAAACAGTGTTATGATGCAGCTAAATTAAAAGAGAAGCTTAACTGTGAGTGGAATTCACATGACACAGAGTGGTTTCACAGAAAGCTTCCTTCTGGTTTCTCTCTGATTTTTTTTGTTTTTCAGGATATTCCAAAGAGCATTTCCAAATGTCCTTTCTCAGATTCCACAGAAAGAGTGGTTTCAAACTGCTCAATCCAAAGAATGATTTACCTGTATGAGATGAATACAAACATCACGAAAGAGTTGCACAGAATACTTCTCTCCGATTTTCGATGAGAGAAATTTCGTTGCCTCACAGAGGCCTCAGGTAGCTACTTAGTATCCCTTCAGAGAACCCTCAAAGACTGACTTTCAAACTGGGAAATATAGAGGAAGTTTAACCCTCTGAAAAGAATGGACCTGCAGAGAGAAGTTTCTTTGAGTGCTTCTTTCTGTTTTCTGTTGGACGACATTTCACTTTTTGCCTTAGTCTTCAATGTCCTCCGAATATCAGTCTTTTGGTTTTACAGAAACAGTGTTCAAACTGTGTCTTATGAGAAGAGTGTTATAACTCTCTGAGTGTAATGCACACATCACCAAGCAGTTTCTAAGAAAGCTTCTCTCCACTTTTTATCTAACTATATTTCCATTTTCACCATAGGCCTGAATGTGATTCCAAATATCCCTTTGTGGATCCATCCACGAGGGAGTTTCCAAGCTGTGTAATGTAAAGAAAGCTTCATCTATGTGAGATGAATAAGCATAGCAAAAGGAAGATTCACAGAATGCTTCTTCCCTGTTTTTATCTCAAGATAATTCCTTTTTCAACATAGTCCAGAATGTGCTGACTATCCAGATCCAGAAGGTCGCTGTTTGGATCCGTCCATGACAGTTTCCAAGCTGCGTAATGTAAAGAAAGCTTTATCTTTGTGAGGTGATTACACATATCACAGAGTAGTTTCCTAGAAAGCTTCTTTCCAATTTTTGTATGAGGCTATGTCCCTTTTCACCACCGGCATCAACATGCTCCCGAATATCACTTGGTACCTGTTTCTCCAAAAGGGTTTACCTGACGCTGAAAATGTCCTTTCTGAGATTAAACAAAAACAGTGATTTCAAGCAGCTCAATCCAAAGAATGGTTTAACTCTATGAGTGGATTACACACATCAGAAAGCAGTTGCTCAGAACATTTCTCTGCAGCTTTAATCGGAAGGCGTTTCTTCGCTCACCACAAGCCTCCGGGCGTCACTAATATCCCTTCACAGATTCTTCAAAGACGGAGTTTCGAAACTGGCCACACAGACTAAGCATTAACTCTGTGAAGTGAATGCACATATCAGAGAGCAGATTCTTGAAACTCTTCTTCCTAGATTTTATTTCAATATATTTCACTATTCGCCATAGTCCTGAATGTGTTTCAAAATATCACTTTTTCAGTTTCACAGGAACAGCGCTGAAACACCACCTTGTGAGAAAAAAGGTATAACTCCCTTAGTGGAACGCATACATCACAAATTAGTTTCTAAAAAGCTTCCATACAGTTTTTATCTGAAGATATCTCCTCTTTCACCATAGGCCTGAGTGTGCTCCCGAACGTCACTTTGCGGATTTGTGCATGACAGAGTATCCAAACTGCGTAATATAATTAAAGTTTTAACTATGCTGATGAATAAATGTATCTAACACAAAGCAGTTTCACAGAAATCTTCTTTCCAGTTTTTGTCTGAGGGTATTCCCTTTTTCACCATAGTCGTCACTGTAGACCTGAATATCTCTTGGTAGCTTTTTCTCCACAAGGGATTCTGGAATCCTCTAGAAGAAGAAAGCTATATTTCTGTGAGTGGAATGCACATCACAAAGTAGCTCCTCAGAAAGCTTCTCTCCAGTTTTTATCTGAAGATATTTCCTTTTCTCACTGTAAGCCTCAAAGCTCCTGAATATCCTTCAGACTAAAAAACAGTGTTATGATACAGCTCAATGAAAAGAGAAGCTTAACTGTGTGAGCAGAATTCACGACAGAGCAGTTTCACAGAAAGCTTCCTTCTGGTTTTCTCTGAGGATACTTTTCAGGATATTCTAAAGAGCATTTCCAAATGTCCTTTCTCAGATTCCACAAAACAGTGATTTCAAACTGCTCAATCCAAAGAATGATTTAACTCTATGAGATGAATACAAACATTATAAAAAGAGTTGCACAGAAAGATTCTCTCCGATTTTCATGGAAGACATTTCCTTGTCTCTCACAGGCCTCCGGTTGCACATACTATCCCTTCGCAGAACCCTCAAAGACCAACTTTCAAACTGGAAATGAAGAGTAAGATTTAACCCTGTGAAAAGAATGGACATGTCAGAGAGCAGTTTCTTTGAGTGCTTCTTTCTGTTTTTCTTGACATTTCACTTTTGCCATAGTCTCAATGTGCTCAATATCACTCTTTGGTTTTACAGGAACAGTGTTCAAACTGTGCCTTATGAGAAGAAATATAACTCCTGAGTGGAATGCACATATCACAAGCAGTTTCTCAGAAAGCTTCTCTCCAGTTTTATCTGACTATATTTCCTATTTCACAGGCATATCCCAATCCTTTGGATCCATCACGAGTTTCAAGCTGCATAATGTAAAGCTTCATCTATGTGAGATGAATAAACATCAAAAAGCAGATTCACAGAAAGCTTCTTTCCAGTTTTATCTGAAGATATTTCCTTTTCACCATAGTCCAGAATGTGCTCCCAAAGTCCCTTCGTGGATCCGTCCATGACAGTTTCAAACTGCATAATGTAAAGAAAGCTTTATCTATGTGAGATGATTACATAAAACAGAGTAGTTTCAGAAAGCTTCTTTCCAGTTTTTGTCTGAGGCTATTTCCTTTTCACCATAGCATCAACATGCTCCCGAATATCACTTCTGTTTCTCAAAAGTTTAAACTGTATGAGAAGAGAGGTATAACACTGTGAGTGGAATGCACACGTCACAAAGCAGTTCCTCAGAAAGCTTCTCCAGTTTTGGTCTGAACATATTTCCTTTTTCACCGTAAGCCTCAAAGTGCTCCCAATATCCCATCACACGCTAAACACACAGGGTTGAAAACTGCTCAATGAAAGAAAACACTGAGAGAGGAATTGACAGCACAGCAGTTTCTGAAAGCTTCTTCTCTTTCAAATATCCTGATCCACAGATTCCTGCTCACAATGTAAAGCTTCATCTATGTGAGATGAATAAACATCACAAAGCAGTTTCAGAAAGCTTCTTTCCAGTTTTATCTGAAGATATTTCCTTTTCACCATAGTCCAGAATGTGCTCCCAAAGTCCCTTCGTGGATCCGTCCATGACAGTTTCAAACTGCATAATGTAAAGAAAGCTTCATCTATGTGAGATGATTACACATAAAACAGAGTAGTTTCAGAAAGCTTCTTTCCAGTTTTGTCTGAGGCTATTTCCTTTTCACCATAGCATCAACATGCTCCGAATATCACTCTTTGGTTTTCAGGAACAGTGTTCAAACTGCCTTGAGAAAAAGTTATAACACTGAGTGGAATGCACATCACAAAGCAGTTTCTCAGAAAGCTTCTCTCCAGTTTTATCTGACTATTTCCTTTTCACCATAGCATCAACATGCTCCCAATATCCCATCACTAAACATGCACAGATGAAAACTGCAATGAAAAGTGGTTCTCAGAAAGCTTCTTTCCAGTTTTATCTGAAGATATTTCCTTTTCACCATAGTCAGAATGTCCCGAAGTCCTTCGCAGATCTGTGCATGAGTTTCAAACTGCATAATGTAAAGAAAGCTTCATCTATGTGAGATGATTACATATCACAGTTTCTAAATCTTCTTTCCAGTTTTGTCTGAGGATATTTCCTTTTCACCATAGCATCAACATGCTCCCAAATACTTGGTACCTGTTTCTCCAAAAGGTTTCCGATCCTCTAGGAAGAAAGGTATACACTGTGTGGAATACGTCACAAAGCAGTTCCTCAGAAAGCTTCTCTCCAGTTTTTCTGAAGATATTCCTTTTTCACCGTAAGCCTCAAAGTGCTCCAGAATATCCCTTCAGACTAAACAAAAAGGGTTATGAAACTGCTCAATGAAAAGAAGCTTAACTGTGTGAGAGGAATTAAGACACAGAGCAGTTTCACAGAAAGCTTCCTTCTGTTTATATCCTTCAGACCATCCACAGGATTCATCTCACAAATCTTCTCTATGAGATGAATAAACATCAAAAAGCAGTTTCTCAGAAAGCTTCTTTCCAGTTTTATCTGAAGATATTCCTTTTCACCACAGAATCTATCAGCAATTCAGATTTCAACTGCAATGTAAGAAAGCTTCATCTATGTGAGATGAATAAACATCACAAAGCAGTTTCTCAGAAAGCTTCTTTCCAGTTTTGTCTGAGGATATTTCCTTTTCACCAGTCTCTAAATACACTTGGTACCTGTTTCTCCAAAAGGGTTTCTGCTGTATGAGAAGAGAGGTATAACACTGTGAGTGGAATGCACATCACAAGCAGTTTCTCAAGCTTCTCTCCAGTTTTTCTGACATATTTCCTTTTTCACCGTAAGCCTCAAAGTGCTCCCAATATCCCATCACACACTAAACATGCAGTAAAACTGTTCAATGAAAGTAGTTTCTCAGAAAGCTTCTATCCAGTTTTATCTGAAGATATTCCTCTTTCACCATAGGCCTGAATGTGCTCCCGAATGTCCCCATCTGTGCATGAGTTTCAAACTGCATAATGTAAAGAAAGCTTTATCTATGTGAGATGAATAAATATATCTAAACAAAGCAGTTCACAGAAATCTTCTTTCCAGTTTTGTCTGAGGATATTTCCTTTTCACCATAGCATCAACATGCTCCCAAATACTTGGTACCTGTTTCTCCAAAAGGATTCTGGAATCCTCTAGGAAGAAAGGTATTCATGAATGAATGTCAAGCACATTCAGAAAGCTTCTTCCAGTTTTTCTGAAGATATTTCCTTTTTCACCGTAAGCCTCAAAATCCTGAATATCCCTTGCAGACTAAAACAGTGTTATGATACTGCTCAATGAAAAGAAGCTTAACTGTGTGAGAGAATTCATATGACACAGAGCAGTTTCAGAAAGCTTCCTATAGGCGAATGTGATCCCAAATATCCCTTCACGGACCCATCCACAGGGAGTTTCAAGCTGCATAATGTAAAGAAAGCTTCATCTATGTGAGATGAATAAACATCAAAAGCATATTCACAGAAATCTTCTTTCCAGTTTTATCTGAAGATATTTCCTTTTCACCATAGTCCAGAATGTATCCCTTCAGGATCTCTGATGAGTTTCTTGCTGTAAGAAAGTTTATCTATCTGAGATGACACATATCAGAGCAGTTTCCTTGAGCTTCTTCCAGTTTTGTCTGAGGCTATTTCCTTTTCACCATAGCATCAACATGCTCCCAAATACTTGGTACCTGTTTCTCCAAAAGGGTTTCTGCTGTATGAGAAGAGAGGTATAACACTGTGAGTGGAATGCACATCAAAAAGCAGTTTCAGAAAGCTTCTCCAGTTTTTCTGAACATATTTCCTTTTTCACCGTAAGCCTCAAAGTGCTCCCAATATCCCATCACACACACAAACATTGCAACTGTGAAAAGAAAACTGTCAATGAAAAGTAGAA
The DNA here is from genome assembly GCA_030247045.1 of Colobus guereza. Lineage (NCBI taxonomy): Eukaryota > Metazoa > Chordata > Mammalia > Primates > Cercopithecidae > Colobus > Colobus guereza. The sequence continues at coordinate 3,253,835 of CM058079.1, read as the reverse complement.
GCTCAAAAAAGTTTCTATCCAGTTTTATCTGAAGATATTCCTCTTTCACCATAGGCCTGAATGTGCTCCCAATGTCCTTCGCAGATCTGTGCATGAGTTTCAAACTGCATAATATAGAAAGTTTAACTATGTGAGATGAATAAATATATCTAACAGCAGTTTCACAGAAATCTTCTTTCCAGTTTTTGTCTGAGGATATTTCCTTTTCACCAGTCGCCACTATACTCAAATCCCTTGGTAGCTTTTTCTCCAAAAGGATTCTGGAATCCTCTAGGAGAAGAAAGGTATTTCTGTGTGAATGCACACGTCACAAAGCAGCCTCAGAAAGCTTCTCCAGTTTCTGTTCTGAAGATATTTCCTTTTTCACCGTAAGCCTCAAAGTGCTCCAGAATATCCCTTCAGACTAACAAAATGTTATACTGCTCAATGAAAAGAAGCTTAACTGTGAGCAGAATTCATATGACACAGAGCAGTTTCACAGAAAGCTTCCTTCTGGTTTCTCTGAGGTTTCTTTTCAGGATATTCTAAAGAGCTTTCCAAATGTCCTTCTCAGATTCCACAGACAGTGATTTCAAACTCCAATCCAAAGAATGATTTAACTATGATATTAATACAAACATCACAAAGAGTTGCAGAAAGCTTCTCTCCAGTTTTATCTGAAGATATTTCCTTTTCACCATAGGCCTGAATGTGCTCCCAAATGTCCTTCTCAGATTCCACAAAACAGTGATTTCAAACTGCTCAATGAAAAGAAGCTTAACTGTGTGAGAGAATTCATATGACACAGAGCAGTTTCACAGAAATCTTCTTTCCAGTTTTTGTCTGAGGATATTTCCTTTCTCAGATTCCACAGAAACAGTGATTTCAAACTGCTCAATCCAAAGAATGATTTAACTCTATGAGATGAATACACATCACAAAGCAGTTTCAGAAAGCTTCCTTCTGGTTTTCTGAGGATATTTCCTTTTTCACCTTCAGAATCAACATGCTCCAATACACTTGGTACCTTCAAAGGACCAATGCTGTATGAGAAGAGGTATAACACTGAGACTGGAATGCGCAGTTCCTCAGAAAGCTTCTCTCCAGTTTTATCTGAACATATTTCCTTTTCATAGCAAAGTGCCCCGAACCCATCATGATAAATATACAGTGTAGAAAACTGATCAATGAAAGAGAGCTTATGTGAGAGGAATTAAGACACACAAAGCAGTTTCACAGAAAGCTTCCTTCTGATTTTACCTGAGGATATTTCTTCTCCATTCTAAGGATCATTCAAATGTCCTTTCTCAGATTCCACAACAGTGATTTCAAGCTGCTCAATCCAAAGAATGATTTAACTCTATGAGATGAATACACATCAAAAGCAGTTTCAGAAAGCTTCTCCAGTTTCATCTGAAGACGTTTCCTTCTCACCACAAGCGCCAAATATCCTTCACAGATTCTTCAAAGACAGAGTTTTGAAAATCAACAGAGTAAGCATTAACTCTGAAGTGAATGCAATCAGATGATCAATGAGAGAGATATAACTGAGTGGAATGCACATCACAAGTAGTTTCTCAGAAAGCTTCTTCCAGTTTTATCTGAAGATATTTCCTTTTCACCATAGGCCTGAATGTGCTCAATGTCCTTTATCTTTTGATGGATTTCAAACTGTGTAATATAAAAGGTTTTAAATATGTGAGATGAATAAATATATCACACAAAGCAGTTTCAGAAAGCTTCTCCAGTTTTGTCTGAGGATATTTCCTTTTCACCATAAGTCTATACTCCTGAATATCTCTTGGTAGCTCTCCAGGATTAGAAACGTAAGGAGAACAAAGGTATATTTCCTTTGGTTTCTCTCTGAGGTTATTTCTTTTCAGGATGTTCTAAAGATTCCAAATGTCCTTCTCAGATTCCACAAAACAGTGATTTCAAACTGCTCAATCCAAAGAATGATTTAACTCTATGAGATGAATACACACATCAAAAGCAGTTTCACAGAAAGCTTCTCCAGTTTCATCTGAAGACGTTTCCTTGCTCACACAGGCCTCACTTGATCCCCCATAACCCTCAAAGACAGTTTAAACTGGAAATATAGAGTAATTTTCACTGAAAAGAATGACATGTCAGCAGTTTTGAAAGCTTCTTTCTGTTTTTATTGACATATTTCTTTTTGCCATAGTTCAATGTGCCCTGAATATCTCTTATGGTTTTAAACAGTTTCAAACTGCCTTATGAGAAGAACTCTTTAACTCCTGAGTGGAATGCACACATCACAAGTAGTTTCTCAGAAAGTTTCTCCAGTTTTTATCTGACTATTTCCTTTTCACATCAATTTGATCCGAATATCCTTCTGGATCCATCCATGACAGTTTCAAACTGCATAATGTAAAGAAAGCTAAACTGTGAGATGAATAAACATCAAAAGCAGTTTCACAGAAAGCTTCTTCCAGTTTTTATCTGAAGATATTTCCTTTTCACCATAGTCCAGAATGTGCTCCCAAGGTCCCTTCATGGATCCGTCCATGACAGTTTCAAACTGCATAATGTAAAGAAAGCTTTATCTATGAGAGATGATTACACATATCACAAAGCAGTTCCTGGAAAGCTTCTCTCCAGTTTTGTCTGAACATATTTCCTTTTCACCATAGTGCTCTGAATATCCATCACACTAAACATACACAGGCAGAAACTGCTCAATGAAAAGAGAGTTATCTGAGTGAGAGGAATTAAGAAGACACAGAGCAGTTTCACAGAAAGCTTCCTTCTGATTTTACCTGAGATATTTCTTTCTCCATATTCTAAGGATCGTTCCCAAATGTCCTTCCTCAGATTCCACAAAACAGTGATTTCAAGCTGCTCAATCCAAAGAATGGTTTAACTCAATGAACGCACACACATCGCAGCAGTTGCTCAGAAAGCTTCTCTCCAGTTTTTATCTGAAGATATTTCCTTTTCACCATCGGCATCAACATGCTCCCAAATGTCCTTCCTCAGATTCCACAAAACAGTGATTTCAAACTGCTCAATCCAAAGAATGGTTTAACTCTGAGTGAATGCACATATCAAGAGCAGTTCTGAAAGCTTCTTTCCAGTTTTTATCTGAAGATATTTCCTTTTCACCATAGCCTCAAAGTGCTCCCAAATATCACTTTTTCAGTTTCACAGGAACAGTGTTCAAACTGCCTTGTGAAAGAAGAGGTATAACACTGTGACTGGAATGCACATCACAAAAGTTTCTCAGAAAGCTTCTTCCAGTTTTTATCTGAAGATATTTCCTTTTCACCATCAGCATCAACATGCTCCCAAATGTCCTTCACGGATCTGTGCATGACAGTTTCAAACTGAAATATAAAAGTTTTAACTGTGAGATGAATAAATATATGACACAAAGCAGTTTCACAGAAAGCTTCTTTCCAGTTTTGTCTGAGGATATTTCCCATATTCATGAATATCTCTTAGCTTTTTCTCCAAAAGTGTTCAATTTATGAGAAGAAAGGTATATTTCTGAGTGGAATGCACATCACAAAGCAGTCCTCAGAAAGCTTCTCCAGTTTTTATCTGAAGATTTTTCCTTAGCCTCAAAGCCTCCAGAATATCCCAGACTAAACTATCCTTCAGAACCTCAAAGACCATTTTAAACTGAAATGTAGAGTAAGCTTTAACTGTGAAAAGAATGGACATTTGAGAGCAGTTTCTTCAGTGCTTCTTTCTGTTTTTTCTGAGATATTTCACTTTTTGCCATAGTCTTCAAAGTGCTCAGAATATCTTTTGGTTTCATGAACAGTTCAATTGTGCTTATGAGAAGAAAGTTTAACTCCCTGAGTGAATACACATCACAGCAGTTTCTCAGAAAGCTTCTCCAGTTTTCTGAACATATTTCCTTTTCACCATAGCCTGAATATGATCCCAAATATCCCTTGTGGATCCATCCATGACAGTTTCAAGCTGTGTAATGTAAAGAAAGCTTTATCTATGTGAGATGAATAAACATAGCAAAAAGCAGTTCAGAAAGCTTCTTCCAGTTTTTATCTGAATATTTTTTCACCAGAGTCCTGAATGTTCTCCCAAAGTCCTTCATGGATCTGTCCATGACAGTTTCAAGCTGTGTAATGAAAGAAAGCTTTATCTATGTGAGATGATTACACATATCACAGTAGTTTCAGAAAGCTTCTTTCCAGTTTTGTCTGAGGATATTTCTTTTCACCATCGGCATCAACATGCTCCCAATATCACTTGGTACCTGTTACTCCAAAAGGTTTTCCCCGACTCTGTATGAGAGGAGAGGTATAACACTGTGACTGGAATGCACGCATCACAAAGCAGTTCCTCGGAAAGCTTCTCTCCAGTTTCAGTCTGAACATATTTCATTTTTCACCATTAGCCTCAAAGGGCTCCCCAATATCCCATCACCCGCTAAACATACACCAGGCTAGAAAACTGCTCAATGAAAAGAGAGGATTATCTGAGTGAGATGAATTAAGATGACACAGAGCAGTTTCACAGAAAGCTTCCTTCTGGGTTTTACCTGAGGATATTTCTTTCTCCATATTCTAAGGATCGTTCCCAAATGTCCTTCCTCAGATGCCACAAAAAAAGTGATTTCAAGCTGCGCAATCGAAAGAATGGTTTAAATCTATGAGCAAATACACACAGAGTAAAGCACTTGCTCAGAACGTTTCTCTGCAGGTTTCATAGGAAGACGTTTCCAAGCTCACAGCAAGCCTCCGGGCATCACTATATATCCCTTCACAGATTCTCTAAGACAGAGTTTTGAAACTGGGCAACATAGAGTAAGCATTAACGCTGTGAAGTGAGTGCACATATCAAGGAGCAGATTCTTGGAACGCTTCTTCCTCGATTTTATTTCAGTATATGTCACTATTCGCCATAGTCTTCCAAGCATTCCAATATACCAGTTTTTCAGTTTCACAGTAACGGTGTTTAAACACTGCCTTGTGAGAAATGAGGGATAACTCCCTGAGTGGAATGCATACATCACAATAGTTTCTCCGAGCGCTTCTATCCAGTTTTTATCTGAAGATATCGCCTCTTTCACCATAGGCCTGAATGTGCTCCCGAATGTCCTTTCGTGTATCTGTGCATGACGGAGTTTCCAAACTGCGTAATATATTTAACGTTTTAACTATGCAAGACGAAAAAATATATGTAACAAAAAGCAGTTTCACAGAAATATTCTTTCCAGTTTTTGTCTCAGGATATTGCCTTTTTCACCATAGTCGTCGCTATACTCCCAAATGACTCTTCGTAGTTTTTTCTGTAAAAGGGATTCCAGAATCTTCTAGGAGAAGATAGGTATATTTCTGTGAATGGAATGCACATGGCACAAAGCAACTCCTCGGAAAGCATCTCTCCAGTTTCTATCTGAAGATGATTCCTTTCTCACTGTAAGCCTCAAAGCCCTCCAGGATATCCCTTCACAAACTAAACAAAAACAGTGTTTTGATACAGCTAAATGAGAAGAGAAGCTTAACTGTGTGAGTGGAATTCACGTGACACAGAACCGTTTCACAGAATGTTTACTTCTGGTTTCTCTGTGAGGTTATTTGTTTTTCAGGATATTCTAAAGAGCGTTTCCAAATATCCTTTCTCAGATTCCACAGAAACAGTGATTTCAAACTGTTCAATCGAAAGAATGATTTAGCTCTATGAGTTGAATACAATAATCACATTTGAATAGTGTTCAAACTGTGCCTTATGAGAAGAACATTAAAACTCCCTGAGTGGAATGTGCACATAATGAAGCAGTTTCTCAGAAAGCTACTCTACAGTTTTTATCTGACTCTATTTCCTATTTGACCATAAACCCGTATGTGATCCCAAATATCCCTTCGTGGATCCATCCACGAGGAGTTTCAAGCTGTAATGTAAAGAAAGCTTCATCTATGTGAGAAGAATAAACATAGACAAAAGCAGATTCACAGAAAGCTTCTTTCCAGTTTTTATCTGACTCTATTTCCTATTTGACCATACCCGAATGTGATCCCAAATATCCTTCGTGGATCCATCCACGAGGAGTTTCAAGCTGTAATGTAAAGAAAGCTTCATCTATGTGAGAAGAATAAACATAGACAAAAGCAGATTCACAGAAAGCTTCTTCCAGTTTTTATCTGAAGATATTTCCTTTTCACCATAGTCCTGAGTGTGCTCCTGAGTCCCTTCGTGGATCCGTCCATGACAGTTTTCAAGCTGTGTAATGTAAAGAAAGCTTCATCTATGTGAGAAGAATAAACATAGACAAAAGCAGATTCACAGAAAGCTTCTTTCCAGTTTTGTCTGAGGATATTTCCTTTTCACCATCGGCATCAACATGCTCCTAATATCACTTGGTACCTGTTTCTCCAAAAGGGTTTCCTGCTGTATGAGAAGAGGTATAACACTGTGAGTGGAATGCACATCACAAAGCAGTTCCTGAAAGCTTCTCCAGTTTCGGTCTGAACATATTTCCTTTTTCACCATAAGCCTCAAAGTGCTCCCAACTGTCCCATCACACGCTATAGATACACAGGGTTATAAAACTACTCAACATAAGTGTTTGGACAAACGGAGGCTAGATGGCACATTTCCAGATTCTTCATCACCAACTTTTCCTCTGAAAGTGCTCCCAATGCAGACCACAGGCATATGCAGGTGACATCAATTCGAAGAGACCAAGATTTACCTGGTCCCACCTATAGAACGCTCCCGACACACCCGTGTCACTCCTATTGCCATCCCACTCCTACAAAAGCCACTCCCTGTGAGCGTCTAGTGCATACTTCCCAGTCCCCCACTCCTGTCATGACTGCATTAGGATCTCCGTCCGAGAGCTCCACGGGGCGACTCTCTTGGCCTCCTTTGCCAGAGGCTGACAGACCTCTGCCTACCCACCTTCTTCCTCTAGGAGACCAAAATAAATTTGCAGTTTTGCTCCTACCCGCCTACTTCTGGTTCTTTTGTGCTGCTCTGGTGGTCTTAGAAAAACAAATCAGTTGGTGCCCGAGGAGGAGACACTCAGGGCCCCAGGGTCAGAGCATCCTCCTCCTCCTTAGCATGGACGGACCAGGACCTGAGACCCGCTTCTCACTCAAGGCCTCTCTGGGGTAAGTGCCCTTGTCTCCTCTTTACCTCCTCTGCCAAAATCCTGCAGGTCAGGCCACTTGAGCCACCAAGTGGCTCAGGAGTTCAGGAACAGGAGCGTCCACTGAAGGTAATCTCACCTTGGCTCCAAGAGCCTCAGTCTGTCTCTGCTGGTTCCAAAGGATGCTTTGAAGCCAGGCAGAGATCACTTCCATTCCATTGTGTCCATTGTGTAGTAAAGAAACAAATGGAAACCCCAGTCAAATTTCAAAGAGCACCTTAGGTGCCTCTAGCAATTTAAAACCTTACAGCTTACAAGACCTTAGGAAGTGGTTAATTTTCCTTTCCACTGTGGCATGGCCCTAACACAACTAGACAATCAGTCTCAGTGGCCACCAGAGGGCACCCAACACTGCAATGTTCTGACCGACCTCAGCAATTTCTGCCAGTGGCTAGGCAAGTGGTCAAATTACATACAAGGCTTTTGGGCCAGCTCTCATCCCGACCTGTAGCCGGTGCTCTTTGGCCCAAGTTATGCTAGCCAAGGATGCCGGCTCACAGGAACCTGAAAAAGAGGAGTCTTCATTCCTTTCTGTTCAGCCAGGACCTAGGGTTTCCTCACTTCTGCCTACACTTCTCCTCCTCCCTCCTCCAGAATCCTCCTTCCTCTTCCTTATCTACTAGTAATCCACTCAGTCCTGCCTCCTTGGACCACTGGCTGTCTTGAGTCTCCTGTCTCTGCCACACACTCTAAGTGCCCTGCTGATGCCCTCACTCCTGCCCCACACCTCCTACAGTGTTAGCACCTTTCAGAGAGGTAGCTTAGGGTAGTCAGAGTACATGTCCCTTTTCACTGGCATCTTTCCAAAATTGAGAAGCGTTTAGGTGATTTCTCAGCTAATCCTACCATATACAAAGGAATTTAGATACCTTTGTCAGGCCTATGACTTAAGGCATGACCTCCAGGTTATCTAACTCCACCTAAACCCTGAGGAGCAGCATCTAGCAGCCGCCAGGCACGCCAACCAATTACTTAACTGATGCCGCCATCCCACTGGGGAGCAAGCAGTCCCTCAGCAGACCCAGACTGAACTACCAAGCAGGCCAGCCTGGGCCTGAGACATAACGGTCCAGTGTTTGTTGGCTGGTATGCAAGCAGCCTCAAACAAAACTGTAAATTTTAACAAATTAAAAGAAATTGTTCAAAATCAGAAGAAAATCCAGCCATTCTTTAGGCTGACTGAGGTTTCTATACCCAGTTAGATCCGCCTCCCCAGGCCACCATTTTTCTTATTTCATTTCTCAATCAGCTCCTGACATTCGTAAAAACTTCAAAAGGTAGAGGATGGTCCTCAGGCACCAAAACCTGGTTAAATTAGCCTTTAAGGTCTATAACTCCAGAGAGGGCTGAAGCACAGTGACAGGCTCGCCCAAACAGAAAGCACAGCTCCTAGCAGCTTTACAGCCCAGTCGTAACCCCAGGCCAGAGCACACACCGCAGACTCCAAGGCTACAAAGGCCTGCTATAAGTGGCAAGGCAGGACACTATGCCAACAGGTGTCCACAAGGTCCCTAACCAGCCTTGCTAGTGCAAGGCATCAGGACATTGGGCCAGTGAATGTCCTAACCCTCATCCACCAGCAACCCCTGCCCTGCCAACAGGGAGGACACTGGAAGTCTGATTGCCCCACCCTGAGAACAGGTGCACGTCTCCACACATGACCCCTTTCCCAGGATCCTGAGCTCCTTCCAGCTCCCTCTGGACTGACAACTGAAGGTGCCGAGACTCAGACCCCCATCACTCACAGGTAACTCTCCTGGTAGAGGTAAGACAATTAATTTTTAATAGATGGCGGGGCTACCTATTCTGTTTGCGTCCTTCTCTGGACCTAGCCTTCCATCCAATATCTCTGTAGTAGGAGTAGGAGCCATCCACTCCACGAAAACTCCACTCCTTAATTGCTGCCTGGCCAACAACTACTTTTTGCACTCATTTCCTCATTACCCTGCCCTACCCCTTACTAGGCCGAGACATCCTGAGCACCTTAAAGGCCTCCATATACATTCCCACCAACCCCACTCCCCAACGACCTGTTGCTCATGCTTTGTGCAGGTGCACGCTCCTTATGTCCCCGCATCTTCCCTATTTCTACACCCTCAAGTGTGGACACTTCCAGTCATAGCTGCCACCACCCACCAGTTGTCAGCTCAAAGATCCAGTTTCCCAAACCGCCCCAATTCTCTCTCTCAACACATCTACAAGGTTTAAAGCCAATTATCACTACTTAGCCAACATATTCTTGTCCGCACACATTCCCTCCAATACTTCCAGTTAAGAAGGCAGATGGAACGTATAGGTTAGTACAGGATCTTCAGCTTGTCAATGAGGCTATCCATCCCACCCTGTAGTTCCCAACCCACCCTTCTGTCCCATATCCCCACCAATTCTACTTACTGTGCTAGACCTTAATGCTTTCTTTACCATACCCTACACACAGACTGCCAGTTCCTTTTTGCTTTCACATGGGAGGAGACATACATATCCACTCAACTCCATGGACAGTCCTCCCACAAGGGTTCTGGGACAGCCCCATTTCTTTGGTCAGGCCTTAGCAAAGACCTTGCCTCCTGCCCTCTCACTAATAGCAAAGTTCTGCAGTATAGATGATCTCCTCATCTGTAGCCCTACCAAACAAGACTCTTCTAGACACTGCAACTCTCCTCAACCATTTAGGCTCATTGGGTTATAGAGTATCTAAACACAAGGCCCAAATTTCTTGAAACCGTCATATATACTGAGGAATTGAAATCACCCCAACAACCCGGTCACTAACTACTGACCGCATGGCCCTAATCGTAACCTTCTTCCCCTCAAAATGCAAAAATTCAATCCTTCCTAGGTCTAGGCTTCTTCAGACATTGGATCAATTTTGGAATCTTAGCCAAACCTTTATATACAGTTAAAGAAACCCACATGGGCCTTTGTCCAACCCAAGTTAATCTCGACTCATTTCACCCTTAAAAGCTTGCCTTCTCTCACAACCCACTCTCTCTGCCTGATTTCCAGCGTCCTTCCAACTCTTTACAGATGAAAGGCAGAAAGTGGCAGTTGGTCTTTAGCCCAGCCTGTCGGCAGCACCCTCCTGTGGCCTATCTATCCAAACAACTAGACCCAACTGGGCTGGCAACTGTCTGTTTTCAGCTCAGCCTGATCCAGGAAGCAAAAAGCTCATTAAAAGGTTCTAACAGTCCTCTCCACACACATCTTCAGGATCTCATCTCATAAAGTATTAGCCACTTAACTCCATCCAGCTCCACTTTTCCATCTCTATTCATAGCACTGTTACTTTTTAGGCTCCTCTCTAAATCCAGCCACTTTACTGCCAGACCTCTTAAACCACATACTAAACATTCTTGTCCTGAGGTCCTGGGCTCAACCAGCCTACACTTGCATGACGGCCCTTCAGAATGCACAACTAACCTATTTGTGGATGGCAGCTCCTTTATCAACCTCAAGGAAACAGACAGGCAGGATATGCAGTAGTTACCTCCTCCACAGTTTTAGAGGCAAAACCCACCACAAGGGACCACATCACAGCAGGCAGAACTCACTGCACTTCAAGGCACTCCTACTATCAAAGGAAAACAGTAAACATATACACAGATTCTAAATATGCTTTTCTAATTTCAGTCATCTGGAGAGGTTTTAACCATACCTATTATTAACAAAAAAATACTCAAACTACTAGATGCACTGTGCACCTTCAAGGTAGCCATTATACATTGTAAAGGTCACTTCTCCTGGCAATTTCACGTCTGCCTCAGCCAGATTTTCCCTAAGCCTCCTTCTGTCTGTTTCTCTCCCCAGTATGCCCCTAATTACACTCAGGAAGAAAAGGCTAGCTATTACAAAATCCAACAGCCAAACTAACTACAGGTGACTGGATATATATTAATAGTCATTCCTGAAACACAACTCCACCATTCTAACAGACATACATAATTCTTTACATATGGACCCAAAGCCTTATACAATTTTCTAAATCCCTCCTCCACTGTCCAACACTACAAAAAACTTGCACAATCAACCAGCAGTGCTCTACCTGCCTAAAGGCAAATCCTCAAGGTGCATTGCAAATCCCCATCCCAGCCATCAACTCAGAGGACACCAACCAGGTGAAGATTGGCAAATTGATTTCACACATATGCCAAGACATAAAAATTCAATACCTCTTAACCCTTGTGGACACCTTTTCAGGTGGATAGAGGCCTATCCTACCACAGGAGAAACTGCTAACATTGTTTTTCTATACTCACTGAACATATTCCCTAGGTTTGGCCTGTCACTCTTCAATCCGACAACGGTCCAGCATTCATCTCTAAGGTAGTCCAACAGGTGGCAGCTCCTACACATCACCTGAAACTCACATCCCTTATAGGCCTCAGTCTTCTGGTAAGGTGGAAAGGCCCGGACTCATCAAACAGCTCAAACTCTCAATCGAAACCCGGCAGTCGTGGGTAACTCTCCTTCCCTTAGTGACCCAGCTGCGGGCAGCATCAAGCCCAACAGGCCTCAGTCCATTCATTAGTCTCAGACGGCCCTAACCCTCCAGCAAATACCTTCCCTGCCCGCTTTGGCAAAACCTCCCATATCTCACTCTTCTCAGACAACTCCTAAGACAACACGCTGAGTTAGCACACCCTCAACAGATGCCTACAACCCACATCTCTCCCTCAGTCCCGGAGACCAAGTATACATAAAGATATCAAGCCAAGACTTACAGCCCAGGTGGAAAGGCCCATACACTGTCCTCCTGTCTACACATACAGCAGCAAAACTCCTAGGACACATGCATTGGATTCATATTTCCCAGCTAAAAGGGCCCCACCAGAACAATCAGTGGACATCAGTTCAACTTTCCCCACTCTCAAACTTACAAAACTTCCTTGACTCTCATGCTCCCCATGGGAGCTGCTTTCTCTCATCCTCTACACCTATCAGACTTTCAATACATAACCCCAGACCCATATCTACCTCCAGACAATAGTCCAGAGCAGTGGTTCTCCTGTCTTTAACCTTCATCGAACATCTTCAGTGGCAAGGGACACTCTGCACTACACTGAAAATGAAGTCTCATTTATACTTATATTGCTGTCTCACTCATACACTCAGACCTTTGCTAGTCCACCTACTGTATGGCAATTTTTTTTTCATCACTGAAACTTGGTCACAAGACAGCCGAATACACTCAGTACATAGTTCTGCCAGTTGTCTTCCTTAAGGCTGTCAAACTTCTCTCCAACAATAGAGACCCCTTCTCATGGCTCACACTTATCCACAAGGGCTAAACTTAACCTACACTGTGAATATAACCAATCTCCCATTGCTTCCTCTGTGAGGCTTTAGAAGCCCCCCTGGCAGCCCCTGCCCATGGCCTTCAACACAACTGGTCAAACATCCCACAATTTACTCACACTCCAGGCGCCACTATACCAAAATCCAAATAGCCCAATCCTTCCTTTTGTTATTCAAATTCATCCTGGGGTAATCATACTCAGGTGCCCAATGGAGGTAGCCCCATTGGGCTATTTCTGGTGCAAGGGTCCCTTTCTAAAACCTTAACCAAACTGTCACAACTCAATCTCAATCTCTCTGTTCCCAGTATCCTTAGTGCCCAGCCTCACCCTGTATAGCAAGGCTGAACTAGTCGAACTGACACTGCAGCTACACCCTCCTGCCAATCGCTTACAAAACAGGCTGTTTTCCTCCTCTAGTTATTGGAATCAGCTGAGCCTGGCCTCCTGCAGTGCAGAACTACCTCAATAGCCCAAGTAGCTGCCCAAAACAAGCCCTAGAATTGCTTACAGCTGAAAAAGGAGGCCCTCTTCCTTGAGAAGAGTGCTGCTATTATAGTCAGGCCTAGTAGACTAACATTCAAACCCTCAATAAAATAAAAACTGAAATACAGAACCTTAATACCCCAACCTTTCCGACCTTCCTTCTGGGTTTTGCCCATATTCCAACAAATGCATCCATTCCTCATTCCTATACTAATACTGTGCCTTATTTTATTCTTCATCTGTACATCCAAATACCAACCATAGGCTCTGCCGTTAACGATGCACCTTAACAGCAGGAATTAGCCAGACAGAGTGCCTTATCACTATCAATAAAAGGTTGGACTGTTTGGATAAACAGAGGCAAGATGGCACTTCGGTCCTTCATCACCAACTTTTCCACGCATGAAAATGCAGTGAAGGTGCAGACAAAGCATGCACAGGTGGCGTCAATCCGAAGAGACCAAGATTTACCTGGTCGCTAAATACCCCAACACGCCGTGCCCCACTATTGCCCTCCCACTCTAGAAAAGCACTCCTGAGCATCTCAGAGACTTCCCCTGCCCCACTCCTGTCAGGACTGCATTAGAACTCCATCCAGAGCTCCCTGACTCTCTGGCCTCCTTTGAGGCCACAGACCTTACACTTCTTGCTAGGTGACCAAAAATAAATTTGCAGTTTTGCTCCTATTCTCACTGGTTCTTTTGTATTCTCTGGTGGTCTTAGAAAACAAATCAGTGGGAGGCAACTAGAGAAATTCACAAAGCTTCCTTCTGGATTTTACCTGAGGATATTTCTATCTTGATCCCAATATCCCTTATGTCCCAACCACGATTTCAAGCTAATGTAAAAGCTTCATCTATGAGAAAGATAATCATAGAAAAAGCAGATTCTCAGCTTCTTTCAGTTTTATCTGAAGATATTTCCTTTTCACCATAGTCCTGGTGTGCTCAAATCCCTTCGGATCAGTCCATGACAGTTTCAACTGTGTAATGTAAAGAAACCTTTATCTGTGAGATGATTATATCACAGAGTAGTTTCTAAATTCTTTCCAGTTTTCTATTTCCTTTTCATCATAGTCATCAACATGCTCCAAATATCACTTGGTACCTGTTTCTCCAAAAGGTTTCTGCTATGAGAAGAGGTATAACACTGTGACTGGAATACACATCACAAAAGCCCTGAAAGCTTCTCTCCAGTTTTATCTGAATATTTCCTTTTTCACCATAGCCTCAAAGTGCTCGAATATCCCATGCTAAACATACACAGGGTTTGAAACTGCTCAATGAGAGCTTATCTGAGTGAGAAATTAAGATGACACAGAAGTTTCACAGAAGCTTCCTTCTGGATTTTCTGAGGATATTTCTTTCTCCATATTCTATCTTTCCCAAATGTCCTTCTCAGATTCCACAAAACAGTGATTTCAAGCTCAATCCAAGAATGGTTTAATCTCTGAGAGAATACAAACATAAGGTATATTTCTGTGAGTGGAATGCACTCACAAAACAGCTCTCAGAAAGCTTCTCACCAGTTTCTATCTGAAAGTTTCCTTTCTCACTGTAAGCCTCAAAGCCCTGAATATATCCTTCAGACTAAAGAAACAGTGTTATGAAAGCTCAATGAAAAGAAGCTTAACTGTGAGCGAATTCAGAGACGAGAGTTTCACAGAAAGCTTCCTTCTGGTTTTATCTGATATTTCTTTTCAGGATATTCTAAGAGCGAAATGTCCTTTCTCAGATTCCACAGAAACAGTGATTTCAAACTGCTCAATCCAAAGAATGATTTAACTCTATAGATGAATACAACATCAAAAGACTTGCTTCTCTCCAATTTTCGATGAAGACATTTCCTACAGGCCTCCAGTCACTTATCCTTCATGAACTCAAGAGACTTTCAAACTGGGAAATGTAGAAACCCTGTGAAAAAATCATGTCAGAGGCAGTTTCTTGAGTGCTTCTTTCTGTTTTTTATTGAGACATTTCACTTTTGCCATAGTCTTCAATGTGCTCGAATATCATCTTTTGGTTTTACAGGAACAGTGTTCAAACTGTGCCTTATGAAAGTTATAACTCCTGAGTGGAATGCACATCACAAGCAGTTCTCAGAAAGCTTCTCTCCAGTTTTATCTGAAGATATTTCCTTTTCACCATAGCCCAAATGTGATCCAAATCCCTTCTTCAGTCCCTCCGAAATTTTCAAGCTGTATAATGTAAAGCTTTATCTATGTGAGATGATTAAACATATCACAGAGAGTTTCACAGAAAGCTTCTTTCCAGTTTTTGAGATATTTCCTTTTCACCATGCATCAACATGCTCCGAATCACTTGGTAGCTGTTTCTCAAAGGGAGAAAAGTATAACACTGTGATGAATACACATCACAAAGCAGTTCCTCAAGCTTCTTTCCAGTTTTTGTCTGAACATTTCCTTTTTCACCAGCCTCAAAGTGCTGAATATCCCATCACGCTAAGATCAGGGCTGAAACTGCTCAATGAAAGAGGCTTAACTGTGGAATTAAGACACACAGAGCAGTTTCACAGAAAGCTTCCTTCTGGTTTTTACCTGAGGATATTTCTTTTCCATATTCTAAGGATCTCCCAAATATCCTTCCTCAGATTCCACAAAACAGTGATTTCAACTGCTCAATCCAAGAATGGTTTAACTCTGAGAATACACACACATCACAAAGATGAACCTGTTTAAAGGGGCCGCAGCCGAATTGGAACAGCAAAGGAGTCAGCCTGGGCAATGCGCATGCGCGTGGCGCTAGCCCGTTCTCCTGTCACAGTGACTCCAACGGTTGGCTGAGGACAACTCCTGAGCCTTAACAAA
>CM058079.1:3217635-3237605 GCA_030247045.1 Colobus guereza | reverse complement strand
TCAGGAGAAGAAAGGTATTTCTGTGTGTGGAATGCATGTCACAAAGCGCCTCAGACAGCTTCTCCAATTTCTATTTAAGTTTCCTTTCTCACCATAAGCCTCAAGCCAGAATATCCCTTCAGACTAACCAAAACAATGTTATGATACTGCTATGAAAAAGAAGTTTAACTGTGTGAGCAGAATTCACATGACACAGAGCAGTTTCAGAAAGCTTCCTTCTTTTCTCTGAGGTTATTTTCAGGATATCTAAGGAGCATTTCAAATGTCCTTTCTCAGATTCCACACAGTGATTTCAAACTGCTCCACCAAAGAATGATTTATCACTATGATAATACAAACATCACAAAGAGTTGCACAGAAAGATTCTCTGATTTCCATGGAAGACATTTCCTTGTTTGACAGTCGAATTACGATCCTTCAGAGGAACCTCAAAGAGACTTTCAAACTGGGAATGTAGAGTTTTAACCCTGTGTAGGAAAACATGTCAGAGAGCAGTTTCTTCTGAGTGCTCTCGTCCCTTCGTGGATCCATCCATGAGTTTCAAGCTGAATGTAAAAAGTTTATCTATGTGAGACACATATCACAGAAGTTTACAGAAAGCTTCTTTCCAATTTTATCTGAGGCTATTTCCTTTTTCACCTTCGCATCAACATGCTCTGAATATCACTTGGTACCTGTTCTCCAAAAGGGTTTCTCAACGCTGTATGAAAAGGAGGTATAACACTGTGAGTGAATGCACATCACAAAGCAGTTCAGAAAGCTTCTCTCCAGTTTCGTTCTGAACATATTTCCTTTTCACCAAAGCTTGTGCTCCTGAATATCCATCAAACAAATATACACAGTTTAGAAAACTCAATGGAAAGAGAGCTTAATGGACTGAGAGGAATTAAGATGACAAAGAGCAGTTTCACAGAAAGCTTCCTTCTGGATTTTACCTGAGGATATTTCTTTCTCCAGATTCTAAGTTCATTCCCAAACTTCGCAGATTCCACAAAACAGTGATTTCCTGCTCAATCCAAAGAATGGTTTAACTCTTGAGAATACACACATCAAAAGCAGTTGCTCAGAAAGATTCTCTGCAGGTTTCATCGGAAGATTTTCCTTTTCACCAAGCCTCCTGCGTCACTAAATATCCTTCACAGATTCTTCAAAGACAGAGTTTCAAACTGGCAGAGTAACATTAACTCTGAAGTGAATGCACATCAGAGAGCAGATTCCAGAATGCTTCTTCCCGATTTTATTCACTATATTCACTATTGCCATAGTCCTCAAGGCTCCAAAATATCACTTTTTCAGTTTCAAAGAACAGTGTTCAAACACTGCCTGTGAAAAAAGAGATATAACTCCTGGAATGCACACATCACAAAGTAGTTTCTCAGAAAGCTTCTCCAGTTTTTATCTGAAGATATCTCCTCTTTCACCATAGGCCTGAATGTGCTGAATGTCCTCTGGATCTGTGCGTTTCAAACTGTAATATAATTAAAGTTTTAACTATGAGATGAATAAATATATCTAACACAAAGCAGTTTCACAGAAGTCTTCTTTCCAGTTTTGTCTGAGGATATTTCACCATAGTGTCCTATAATTCCCTGAATATCTCTTGGTAGCTTTTCTCCAAAAGGATTCAAACTCAAGGAGAACAAAGATATTTCTGTGAATGCACGTCACAAAGCAGCTCCTCAGAAAGTTTCTCCAGTTTCTATCTGAAGACTTTCCTTTCATGTAAGCCTCAAGCCCTCCAGAATATCCTTAGACTAAACAAACAGTGTTATGATACAGCTCAATGAAAAGAGAAGTTTAACTGTGAGTGGAATTCACGTGACACAGAGCAGTTTCACAGAAAGCTTCCTTCTGGTTTCTCTGAGGTTATTTCTTTTTTCAGGATGTTCTAAAGAGCTTTCCAAATGTCCTTTCTCAGATTCCACAAAACAGTGATTTCAAACTGCTCAATCCAAACAATGATTTAACTCTGAGATGAATACAACATCACAAAATTGTGGCACAGAAAGCTTCTCCATTTTATGGAAGACATTTTGCCTCACACAGGCCTCTGTTGCCACATATCCCTTCATGGATCTCAAAGACGTTTAAACTAAAGTAGAGTAAGCTTTAACACTGTGAAAAGAATGACATGTCAGAGAGCAGTTCTTGAGTGCTTCTTTCTGTTTTATTGACGACATTTGACTTTTGCCATAGTTCAATGTGCCTGAATATCACTCTGGTTTTAGAGGAAGAGTATTCAAGCTGCTTATGAGAAGAAGTTTAACTCCTGAGTGGAATGCACACATCACCAAGCAGTTTCTCAGAAGTTTCTCCAGTTTTATCTGACCATTTCCTATTTGTAGGCAATGATCAAAAATATCCCTTTGTGGATCCATCCACGAGGAGTTTCAAGCTGTATAGAAGAAAGATAAACTATGTGACATGAATAAACATAGCAAAAGCAGATTCACAGAAAGCTTCTTCCAGTTTTATCTGAAGATATTTCTCACCATAGTCCAGAATGCTAAAGGTCCTTCATGGATCTGTCCATGACTGTTTCAAGCGAATGTAAAGCTTTATCTATGTGAGATGATTACATATATCACAGAGTAGTATCCTAGAAAGCTTCTTTCCAGTTTTATATTATTTCCTTTTTCACCATTGGCATCAACATGCTGAATGTCACTTGGTATCTGTTTCCAAAGGGTTTCACACTCTATGAGAAGAGATAACACTGTGACTGGAATCCACACGTCACAAAGCAGTTCCTCAGAAAGCTTTCTACATTTTCGGTCTGAACATATTTCACCATTAGCCTGAAAGTGCTCCTGCCATCACATCTAAACATACACAGATAAAACTGCTCAATGAAAAGAGATGCTATCTGAGTGAGAGGAATTAAGAACAAGAGCAGTCAGAAAGATTCTTCTGGATTTTACCTGAGATATTTCTTTCTCCATATTCTAAGGATCTCCCAAATGTCCTTCCTCAGATTCCAAAAACAGTGATTTCATGCTGCTCAAAGAATGGTTTAACTCAATGAGACGAAATACATCGCAAAGCAGTTGCTCAGAAAGCTTTCTCTGCAGGTTTCAGAATCCCTCGCTCACCACAAGCATCTGTATCAATAAATATCTCCTTCCAGATTTTTCAAAACAGAGTTTCAGGGCAAGATAGGCATAACACTCTGTGAATGCACATATCAGAAGATTCTTGAACGCTTCTTCTTCAATTTTCTTCAGTATATTTCACTATTCCTCATATTCTCCCATTAAAATATCACTTTTGGTTTCACAAACAGTGTTCAAACACTGCCTTGTGAAAAGAGGTATAACTCTGAGTGGAATGCATACATCAAAAGTTTCTCAGAAAGCTTCTATCCAGTTTTTATCTGAAGATATCTCCTTCACATAGGCCTGAATGTGCTCCTGAATGTCCCTTCATGGATCTGTGCCTCAGGAGTTTCAAACAAATATAAATTAAGTTTTAACTAGATATAAATATGATCACAGCAGTTTCTAAAGTTTCTTCCATTTTTGTCTGAGGATATTTAATTTTCCACCTTAGTCGACTTAATATCTCTGGTAGCTTTTTCTCCAAAAGGATTCAACTCTAGGAGAAGAAAGGTATATTTCTGTGAGTGGAATGCACATCACAAAGCAGCTCCTCAGAAAGCTTCTCCAGTTGTATCTGAAGACGTTTCCTTTCTCACCGTCAGCCTCAAAGCTCCAGAATATCCCAGACTAAACTATCCCTTTAGAACCTCAAAGACCGCTTTCACTGGGAAATGTAGAGAAGCTTCCTGTAAAGAATGGACATTTGAGAGCAGTTTCTTCTGCTTCTTTCTGTTTTTCTTGACATCACTTTTTCATAGTCTCTGATGCTCCAAATATCACTCTTTGGTTTCATTTCAACAGTGTTCAAATTGTGCATTATGAGAAGAAGTTGAAACTCCTGAGTAGAATCCATCATCAGTTTCAAGCTTCTCTCCAGTTTTATTTCTTTTCTTTTCTGTAGGCTGAATATGATCCCAAATATCCTTTGTGGATCCATCCAAAATTTCAAACCTAATGTAAAGAAATTCACCTATGTGAGATGAAAAACATAGCTGTTCAGAAACCTTCTCTCCAGTTTTACCTGAATATATTTCCTTTTCACCAGTCTGAATGTTCTCCCAAAGGTCCTTCATGGATCTGTCCATGACAGTTTCAAGCTGCGTAATGTAAAGAAAGCTTCATCTATGTGAGATGATTACACATATCACAGTGAGTTTCAGAAAGCTTCTTTCCAGTTTTGTCTGAGGCTATTTCCTTTTCTCATAAAGCTCCGAATATCACTTGGTACCTGTTTCTCCAAAGTTTCAGCTCTGTGAGAAGAATAACACTGTGACTGGAATGCACACGTCACAAAGCAGTTCCTGGGAAAGCTTCTCTCCAGTTTTATCTGAAGATATTTCCTTTTCACCATAGCCTCAAAGTGCTCCCAATATGTCACCGCTAAACATACACAGGGCTAGAAAACTGCTCAATGAAAAGAGAGGCTTATCTGAGTGAGAGGAATTAAGATGACACAGAGCAGTTTCACAGAAAGCTTCCTTCTGGATTTTACCTGAGGATATTTCTTTCTCCATATTCTAAGGATTGTTCCCAAATGTCCTTCCTCAGATGCCACAAAAAAAGTGATTTCAAGCTGTGCAATCAAAAGAATGGTTTAAATCTATGAGACGAATACACACAGAGTAAAGCACTTGCTCAGAACGTTTCTCTGCAGGTTTCATCAGAAGACATTTCCTAGCTCACCACAAGCCTCCAGGCATCACTAAATATCCCTTCACAGATTCTCCAAGACAGTTTCAAAACTGGGCAACATAGAGTAAGCATTAACTCTGTGAAGTGAATGCACATATCAAGGAGATTCTTGGAACGCTTCTTCCTCGATTTTATTTCAGTATATTTCACTTCACATTCTTCAAATCCAAATACCATCAGTTTCACAGGAACAGTGTTCAAACACTGCCTTGTGAAGAGTATATCTCCTGAGTGGAATGCATACATCACATACTAGTTTCTCAAGCTTCTATCCAGTTTTATCTGAAGATATCTCCTCTTTCACCTAGGCCTAAATGCTCAATGTCCTTTCAGATCTGTAGAGTTTCAAACTGCATAATATATTTAAAGTTTTAACTATGCAAGACGAAAAAATATATGTAACACAAAGCAGTTTCACAGAAATCTTCTTTCCAGGTTTGTCTGAGGATATTGCCTTTTTCACCATAGTTGTTGCTGTACTCCCGAATGACTCTTCGTAGCTTTTTCTCCAAAAGGGATTCTGGAATCCTCTAGGAGAAGATAGGTATATTTCTGTGAATGGAATGCACACGTCACATAACAGCTCCTCAGAAAGCTTCTCTCCAGTTTCTATCTGAAGACGATTCCTTTCTCACTGTAAGCCTGAAAGCCCTCCAGAATATCCTTTCACAGACTAAACAAAAACAGTGTTTTGATAAGCTAAATGAGAAGAGAAGCTTAACTGTGTGAGCAGAATTCACGTGCCACAGAACTGTTTCACAGAAAGTTTCCTTCTGGGTTCTTTCTGAGGTTATTTGTTTTTAAGGATATTCTAAAGAGCGTTTCCTAATGTCCTTTCTCAGATTCCACAGAAACGTTGATTTCAAATTGTTCAATCCAAAGAATGATTTAGCTCTATGAGATGAATACAAACATCACGAAAGATTTGCGTAGAATGCTTATCTCCGATTTTCGATGGAATACATTTCCTTGCCTCATGCAAGCCTCAGGTTGCCACTTAGTATCCCTTTGCAGAAACCTCAAAGACCAACTTCCAAACTGGGAAATATAGAGTAAGCTTTAACCCTGTGAAAAGAATGGATATGTCAGAGAGCAGTTTCTTCGAGTGCTTCTTTCTGTTATTTGTTGGACGATATTTCACTTTCTGCCATAGTCTTCAATGTGCTCCGAATATCACTCTTTTGGTTTTACAGGAACAGCGTTCAAACTGTGCCTTATGAGAAGAAATTAAAACTCCTGAGTGGAATGCACATCACCAAGCAGTTTCTCAGAAAGCTTCTCTCCAGTTTTATCTGACTCTATTTTATTTAGGCCCATATGTGATCCCAAATATCCCTTCGTGGATCCATCCATGAGGCAGTTTCAAGCTGTGTAATGTAAAGCTTCATCTATTTGAGAAGAACATAGACAAAAGCAGATTCACAGAAAGCTTCTTTCCAGTTTTTATCTGAAGATATTTCCTTTTCACCATAGTCCTGAGTGTGCCCAAAGTCCCTTTGTGGATCCGTCCATGACAGTTTCAAGCTGTGTAATGTAAACCTTTTCTGTGAGATGATTACATATCAGAATAGTTTCCTAAAGCTTCTTTCCAGGTTTTGTCTGAGGCTATTTCCTTTTCATCATCAGCATCAACATGCTCCTAATATCACTTGGTACCTGTTTCTCCAAAAGGGTTTCCTCGCTGTATGAGAAGAGGTATAACACTGTGAGTGGAATGCACACATCACAAAGCAGTTCCTCGGAAGCTTCTCCAGTTTCGGTCTGAACATATTTCCTTTTCACCGTAAGCCTCAAAGCCCTCCAGAATATCCCTTCACAGACTAAACAAAAACAGTGTTTTGATACAGCTAAATGAGAAGAGAAGCTTAACTGTGTGAGTGGAATTCACGTGTCAGAGAACCGCTTCACAGAAAGTTTCCTTCTGGTTTCTCTGAGGTTATTTGCTTTTCAGGATATTCTAAAGAGCGTTTCCAAATGTCCTTTCTCAGATTCCACAGAAACAGTGATTTCAAACTGTTCAATCCAAAGAATGATTTAGCTCTATGAGATGAATACAAACATCACAAGAGTTGCGTGAGAATGCTTCTCTCCAATTTTCGATGGAATACATTTCCTTGCCTCACACAGGCCTCAGGTTGCCACTTAGTATCCCTTCACAGAACCCTCAAAGACCGACTTTCAAACTGGGAAATATAGAGTAAGCTTTAACCCTGTGAAAAGAATGGATATGTCAGAGAGCAGTTTCTTCAAGTGCTTCTTTCTGTTTTTGTTGGACGACATTTCACTTTTTGCCATAGTCTTCAATGTGCTCTGAATATCACTCTTTTGGTTTTACAGGAACAGTGTTCAAACTGTGCCTTATGTGAAGAACATTAAAACTCCCTGAGTGGAAGGAGCACATCACCAAGCAGTTTCTCAGAAACCTTCTCTCCAGTTCTTATCTTACTCTATTTCCTATTTGACCATAGGCCCATATGTGATCCCAAATATCCCTTCGTGGATCCATCCATGAGGCAGTTTCCAAGCTGTGTAATGTAAAGAAAGCTTCATCTATTTGAGAAGAATAAACATAGACAAAAGCAGATTCACAGAAAGCTTCTTTCCAGTTTTTATCTGAAGATATTTCCTTTTTCACCATAGTCCTGAGTGTGCCCCCGAAAGTCCCTTTGTGGATCCGTCCATGACAGTTTCAAGCTGTGTAATGTAAGGAAACCTTTTTCTCTGTGAGATGATTACACATATCACAGAATAGTTTCCTAGAAAGCTTCTTTCCAGGTTTTGTCTGAGACTATTTCCCTTTTCATCATCAGCATCAACATGCTCCCTAATATCACTTGGTACCTGTTTCTCCAAAAGGGTTTCCTCGACGCTGTATGAGAAGAGGTATAACACTGTGAGTGGAATGCACACATCACAAAGCAGTTCCTCGAAAGCTTCTCTCCAGTTTCGGTCTGAACGTATTTCCTTTTTCACCGTAAGCCTCAAAGTGCTCCCGAATGTCCCATCACATGCTATAGATACACAGGGTTATAAAACTACACAATGTAAGTGTTTGGACAACCAGAGCCTAGATGGCACACTTCCGGGTTCTTCATCACCAACTTTTCCCATGCGTGCGAAAATGCAGCCGGTGCCCCAGAAGGTGCAGACCAACTGGGCATTTGCCAGGTGACGTCAATTCGAAGAGACCAAGATTTACCTGGTCACACCTACAGACCCCCCCCCGACACAGCCGTGCCCCTTCTATTGCCCTCCCACTTCTAGAAAAGTCCCTCCTGGTGAGCATCTCGTGCACACTTCCCAGTTCCCCACTCCTGTCGTGATTGCATTAGGATCTCCATCCAAGAGCTCCACGGGGAGACTCTCTTGGCCTCCTTTGCCGGAGGCCGACAGACCTCTGCCTCCCCACCTTCTTTCCTGAAGCTAGGAGACCATAAATTAATTTGCACTTTTGCTCCTACCCTTTCCGGCTCGCTGGTTCTTTTGTGCTCACTCTGGTGGTCTTACAAAGCAAATCAGTTGGTCCCCAACCCTGGAGGAGACTCCTCGTCAGGGCCCCCAGTGTCCGGGGAGCATCCTCCTCATACTTAAAAGCAGTGGACGGACCAGGACCTGAGACCTGCTTCCCTCACACTCAGGGCTTCTCTGGGGTAAGTGCCCGTGTCTCCTCTTTACCTCCCTCAGCCAAGAATCATGTGCAGGTCCAAGGCCCACTTTTGAGCCACCAAGTGTCTCAGGAGACCCGTTCAGTACAGAGACGTCTGCCTGAAGGTAATCTCCACCTTGGCTCCAAGAGCCTCCAGTCTGTCTCTGCTGGTTCCAAAGGATGCTTTGAAGCCAGGCAGAGATACACTTCCACTTCCATTGTGTCCATTGTGTAAGTAAAGAGGAAACAAATGGGAAACCCCCAGACCAAATTTCCAAAGAGCACCCCTTAAGGTGCCTCCTAGCCAATTTAAAAACCTTACAGCTTGAACAAGACCTTAGGAGGAAGCGGTTAATTTTCCTTTCCACTGTGGTGTGGCCCCAACACAAACTAGACAATTAGTCTCAGTGGCCACCAGAGGGCACCCTAGACTGCAATGTTCTGATCGACCTCAGCAATTTCTGCCAGCGGCTAGGCAAGTGGTCCTACCATACAAGGCTTTTGGGACTCATTTGTCTGATTTGTAGCGGTGCTCTTTCAGTTATGCCAAGGATGCTGGCTCACAGGAACTGAAAAGACAGTCTCATTCCTTTCTGTTCAGCCGGAGGACCTAGGGTTTTCTTCACTTTTGCCCTACACTTCTCCTCCTCCCTCCGTCCAGACTCCTCCTTCCTCTTCCTTATCTACTAGGAATCCACTTGGTCCAGGCAGCACCTCGAAGCCCAACAGGCCTCAGTCCGTTCGAATTAGTGTACAGTCGGCCCCTAACCCTCCAGAAAATACCTTCCCTGCCTGCCCCTTTGGCGAACTCCCTCCCATATCTCACTCTTCTCAGACAACACCTAAGACAACACGCTGATTTAGCACACCCTCCTCCAACAGATGCCTACAACCCACATCTCTCCTTCAGTCCCAGAGATCAAGTATACATAAAAGACTTACAGCCCAG
This sequence comes from Colobus guereza, assembly GCA_030247045.1. Classification (NCBI taxonomy): domain Eukaryota; kingdom Metazoa; phylum Chordata; class Mammalia; order Primates; family Cercopithecidae; genus Colobus; species Colobus guereza. Next base: position 3,228,220 of record CM058079.1, on the reverse strand, counting down.
GTGGAAAGGCCCATACACTGTCCTCCTGTCTACACATACAGCAGGAAAACTCCTAAGACACATGCATTGGATTTATATTTCCCAGCTAAAAAGGGCCCCCACCGAGAACAATCAGTGGACATCAGTTCAACTTTCCCTCACTCGCCTCAAACTTACAAAACTTCCTTGACTATCTCATGCTCCTGACCCGGGTGAGCTCGCTTTCTCACCATCCTCTACATAAACCTATCAGACTTTCAATACATAACCCCAGACCCATATCTACCTCCAGACAATAGTCCAGAGCAGTGGTTCTCCTGTCTTCTAACCTTCATCGAACATCTTCAGTGGCAAGGGACACTCTGCAACTACACTGAAAATGAAGTCTCATTTTATACTTATATTGCTGTCTCACTCATACACTCAGACCTTTGCTAGTCGCCTACTGTATGGCAATTTTTTTTCATCACTGAAACTTGGTCACAAGACAGCCGAACACACTCAGTAGTACATAGTTCTGCCAGTTGTCTTCCTTAAGGCTGTCAAACTTCTCTCTGAACAATAGAGACCCCTTCTCATGGCTCACACTTATCCACCAAGGGCTAAACTTTACCTACACTGTGAATATAACCAATCTCTCCCATTGCTTCCTCTGTGAGGCTTTACAAGGCTGCCCCACCAGTGGCAGCCCCCTGCCCATGGCCTTCAACACAAGTGGTCAAACATCCCACAATTTACTCACAATCCAGGCGCCACTATACCAAAATCCAAATAGCCCAATCCTTCCTTTTTGTTATTCAACCCCAAATTCATCCTGGGGTAATCATACTCAGGTGCCCAATGGAGGCCAAACAGCCCCCATTGGAGGCTATTTCTGGTGCAAGGGGTCCCTTTCTAAAACCTTTAACCAAACTGTCACAACTCAATCTCAATCTCTCTGTCCCAGTATCCTTAGTGCCCAGCCTCACCCTGTATAGCAAGGCTGAACTAGTCGAAATGAAACTGCAGCTACACCCTCCTGCCAATCACTTACAAAAACGGGCTGTTTTCCTCCCTCTAGTTATTGGAATCAGCTGAAAGCCTGGCCTCCCTGCAGTGCTGAACTACCTCAATAGCCCAACTAGCTGCCCAAAACAGGTGAACCCTAGAATTGCTTACAGCAGTAAAAGGAGGCACTTGTCTCTTCCTTGGAGAAGAGTGCTGCTATTATGTTAGCGAGTCAGGCCTAGTAGACACTAACATTCAAACTCTCATTAAAATAAAAAACTGAAATACAGAACCTTAATACCCCAACCTTGCCGTGACCTTCCTTCTGGGTTTTGCCCATATTCCAACAAATGCATCCATTCCTCATTCCTATACTAATACTGTGCCTTATTTTATTCTTCATCTGTACCTTCAAATACCAACCATAGGTCCCGACCTTAATGACACCCCTTAACAGCAGGAATTAGCCAGACAGACCATGGCCCCTTATCACTATTATCAATAAAAGGTTGGACTGTTTGGATAAACAGAGGCAAGATGGCACTTCCAGGTCCTTCATCACCAACTTTTCCCGTGTGCATGAAAATGCAGCCAGCGCCTGGGAAGGTGCAGAACAACCGGGCATGTGTCAAGTGACGTCAATCCGAAGAGACCAAGATTTACCTGGTCGCCCTTACAGAACGTTCCCGACATGCCCATGCCCTATTGCCCTCCCACTCCTAGAAAAGCTGCTCCCAGTGAGCGTCTCAGGTGGACTTCCCTGCCACCCAATCCCGTCGGGACTGCATTAGGAACTCCGTCCGAGAGCTCCACGGGGTGACTCTCCTGGCCTCCTTTACCGGAGGCCGACAGACCTCTCCCTACCCACCTTCTTCCCTGAAGCTAGGTGACCAAAAATAAATTTGCAGTTTTGCTCCTACCCTTTCCTACTCGCTGGTTCTTTTGTGCTCGCTCTGGTGGTCTTAGAAAAACAAATCAGTAAGGAGAGGCTTAACTAAGCGAGAGAAATTAAGACGACACAGAGTAGTTTCACAGAAAGCTTCCTTCTGGATTTTACCTGAGGATAAAAATGTGGGCCCAAATGTGATTCCTAATATCCCTTCGTGTACCCAACCACGAGGGAGTTTCCAAGCTGTGAAATGTAAAGAAAGCTTCATGTATGTGAGAAGAGTAATCATAGAAAAAAGCAGATTCACAGAAAGCTTCTTTCCAGTTTTTATCTGAAGATATATCCTTTTCACCATAGTCCTGAGTGTGCTCCCGAAAGTCCCTTCGTGGATCCGTCCATGACAGTTTTCAAGCTGTGTAATGTAAGGAAACCTTTATCTTTGTGAGATGATTACACATATCACAGAGTAGTTTCCTAGAAAGCTTCTTTCCAGGTTTTGTCTGAGGCTATTTCCCTTTTCATCATCATCATCAACATGCTCCGAATATCACTTGGTACCTGTTTCTCCAAAAGGGTTTCCCCGATGCTGTATGAGAAGAGAGGTATAACACTGTGAGTGGAATGCACATCACAAAGCAGTTCCTCAGAAAGTTTCTCTCCAGTTTCTATCTGAACATATTTCCTTTTTCACCATTAGCCTCAAAGTGCTCGCGAATATCCCATCACGCTAAACATACACAGGGCTTGAAAACTGCTCAATGAAAAGAGAGCCTTATCTGAGTGAGAGAAATTAAGACGACACAGAGTAGTTTCACAGAAAGCTTCCTTCTGGATTTTACCTCAGGATATTTCTTTCTCCATATTCTAAGGATCTTTCCCAAATGTCCTTCTTTAGATTCCACAAAAACAGTGATTTCAAGCTGCTAAATCCAAAAAATGTTTTAACTCTATGAGACGAATACACACATACCTCTTGGTGTATTTCTACAAATGGAATGCACACGTCACAAAGCAGCTCGTCAGAAAGCTTCTCCAAAGTTTCTATCTGATGTCGTTTCCTTGCTGACCATAAGCCTCAGAGCCTCCAGAATATCCTTTTGCAGACTAAAGAAAAACAGTGTTATGATACAGCTCAATTAAAAGAGAAGCTTAACTGTGTGAGTGGAATTCACATGACACAGAGTAGTTTCACAGAAAGCTTCCTTCTGGATTTTACCTGAGGATATTTCTTTCTCCATATTCTAAGGATCGTTCCCAAATGTCTTTTCTCAGATTCCACAGAAACAGTGATTTCAAACTGCTCAATCCAAAGAATGATTTAACACTATGAGATGAATACAACCATCACAAAAGACTTGCGTAGAAAGCTTCTCTCCAATTTTCGATGGAAGACATTTCCTTGCCCCACAAAGGCCTCCAGTCACCACTTACTGTCCCTTTGCAGAACCCTCAAAGACCGACTTTCAAACTGGGAAATGTAGAGTAAGCTTTAACCCTGTGAAAAAAATGGACATGTCAGAGAGCAGTTTGAGTGTTTCTTTCTGCTTTTTATTGGACTACATTTCACTTTTTACCATAGTCTTTAATGTGCTCTGAATATCATTCTTTTGGTTTTACAGGAACAGTGTTCAAACTGTGCCTTATGAGAAGAAAGTTATAACTCCCTGAGTAGAATGCTCACATCACCAAGCAGTTTCTCAGAAAGCTTCTTTCCAGTTTTTATCTGAAGATATTTCCTTTTCACCATAGTCCAGAATGTGTTCCCAAAGGTCCCTTCTTCGATCCCTCCATGACATTTTCCAAGCTGTGTAATGTAAAGAAAGCTTTATGTATGTGAGATGATTACACATATCACAGAGTAGTTTCCGAAAACTCTTCTTTCCAGTTTTTGTCTGAGGCTATTTCCCTATTCACCACCATCATCAACATGCTCCTGAATATCACTTGGTAGCTGTTTCTCCAAAAGGACTTCCCCGATGCTGTATGAGAAGAGAGGTATAACAATGTGACAGGAATGCTCACGTCACAAAGCAGTTCCTCGGAAAGCTTCTCTCCAGTTTCGGTCTGAACATATTTCCTTTTTCACCATTAGCCTCAAAGTGCTCCCGAATATCCCATCACACGCTAAACTTACACAGGGCTAGAAAACTGCTCAATGAAAAGAGAGGCTTTTCAGCATGAGAAAACTAAGAGGACACAGAGCAGTTTCACAGAAAGCTTCCTTCTGGATTTTACCTGAGGATATTTCTTTCTCCATATTCTAAGGATCATTCCCAAATGTCCTTCCTCAGATTCCACAAAACAGTGATTTCAAGCTGCTCAATCCAAGAATGATTTAACTCTAGGAGACGAATACACACATTGCAAAGCAGTTGCTCAGAACGTTTCTCTGCAGGTTTCATCGGAAGACATTTCCTCGCTCACGGCGAGCCTCGGGCGTCACTAAATATCCCTTCACAGATTCTTCAAACACAGAGTTTCAAACTGGGAAACATAGAGTAAGCATTAAATCTGTGAAGTGAATGCACATATGAGAGAGCAGATTCTTGGAACGCTTCTTCCTCGATTTTATTTCAGTATATTTCACTATTCACTGTAGTCCTCAATGCTTTCCGAAATATCACTTTTTCGGTTTCAGAGGAACAGTGTTCAAACACTGACTTGTGAGAAAAGAGGTATAACTACCTGAGGGGAATGCATACATCACTAAGTAGTTTCTCAGAAAGTTTCTATCAAGTTTTATCTGAAGATATTTCCTCCTTCACCATAGGCCTGAATGTGCTCCCGAATGTCCCTTCACAGATTCTTCAAAGACAGAGTTTCAAACTGCTCAATCTAAGAATGATTTAACTCTATGAGATGAATAAATATATTTAACACAAAGCTGTTTCACAGAAATCTTCTTTCCAGTTTTTGTCTGAGGATATTTCCTTTTTCACCATAGTCATGGCTATACTCCCGAATATCTCTTGGTAGCTTTTTCTACAAAAGAGATTCTGCAATCCTCTAGGAGGATAAAGGTATATTTCTGTGAGTGGAATGCATACATCACAAAGCAGCTTTTCAGAAAGCTCTCTCCAGTTTCTATCTGAAGACGTTTCCTTTGTCAGCTTAAGCCTCAAAGACCTCCAGAGTATCCTCGCAGACGAAACAAAAACAGTGTTATGATACAGCTCAATGAAAAGAGAAGCTTTACTGTGTGAGTGGAATTCACGTGACACAGAGCAGTGTCACAGAAAGCTTCCTTCTGGTTTCTCTCTGAGGTTATTTCTTTTTCAGGATATTCTAAAGAGCGTTTCCAAATGTCCTTTCTCAGATTCCACAGAAACAGTGATTTCAAACTGCTCAATCTAAGGAATGATTTAACTCTATGAGATGAATACAAACATCACAAAAGAGTTGCTCAGAAAGCTTCTCTCCGATTTTTGATGGAAGACATTTCCTTGCCTCACACAGGCTTCCAGTGACCACTTATGATCCATTCGCAGAACCCTCAAAGACCGACTTTCAAACTGGGAAATGTAGAGTAAGCTTTAACCCTGTGAAAAGAATGGACATTTCAGGGTGCAGTTTCTTCGAGTGCTTCTTTCTGTTTTTATTGGGTGACATTTCACTTTTTCTCATAGCCTTCAATGTGCTCTGAATGTCACTCTTTTGGTTTTACAGGAACAGTGTTCAATCTGTGCCTTATGAGAAGAAAGTTAATTCCCTGACTGGAATGCACACATCACCAAGCAGTTTCTCAGAAAGCTTCTCTCCAGTTTTTATCTGACAATATTTCCTCTTTCACCATAGGCCCGAATGTGATCCCAAATATCCCTACGTGGATCCATCCAGGTGGAGTTTCCAAGCTGTGTAATGTAAAGAAAGCTTCTTCTATGTGAGATGAATAAACATAGCAAAAAGCAGATTCACAGAAAGGTTCTTACCAGTTTTTATCTGAAGATATTTCCTTTTTCACCCTAGTCTTGAATGTGCTCCCGAAGGTCCCTTCATGGATTTGTCCATGACTGTTTCCAGGCTGCATAATGTAAAGAAGGCTTTATCTATGTGAGATGATTACACATACCACTGAGTAATGTTTGGACGAACAGAGGCAAGATGGCGCATTTCCGGGTTCTTCATCACCAACTCTTCCCGTGTGCCCAAAAATGCAGCTGGCGCCCGGGATGGTGCAGACCAACCACGAATGCGTCAGGTGATGTCAATCCGAAGAGACCAAGATTTACCTGGTGGCACCTGCAGAGCCTTCCCCGAAAAGCCCGTGCCCCACCTATTGCCCTTCCACTCCTAGAAAAGCCGCTCCTGGCAGGCACACCACGTGGCCTTCATCAGCCCCTACTCTTGCCGGGACTGCATTAGGAACTCCGCCTGGGCGACTCTCTGGGCCTCTTTTGCTGGAGGCCGACAGACTTCACCTTACACACCTTTTTTCCTGGAGCTAGATGACCAAAGAATAAATTTGCAGTTTTGCTTTTAGCCTTGCCTACTCACTCGTTCTTTTGTGCTTGATCTGGTGGTTCTTAGAAAAACAAATCCGTTGGTGGCAAAACCCGGGAGGAGACCCCTCCTCTGTCCTCTAAGGGTTGAGGAACCTCCTCCTTTCCCACGCCGCAGATGGACCAGGACCTGAGACCTGCTTCCCTTCATCTCATGGTCTCTCTGGGGTAAGTGCCCTTGTCTCCTCTTTACCTCCCTTGGCTAAAAATCCTGTGCAAGTCCGAGGCTTATTTTTGAGCCACCAAGTGGCTTGGGAGACCTATTCAGGACGGAGACGTCCATCGCTTGAAGGTAATCTCCACCTTGGCTCCAAGAGCCTCCAGTCTGTCTCTGGTGATTTCAAAGGACTCTTTAAGCCAGGCAGAGATCTCCATTGTGTAAGTAAAGAGGAAACAAATGGGAAACCTCCAGTCCAAATTTCCAAAGAGCACCCCATTAGGGTGCCTCCGAGCCAATTTAAAAACCTTACAGTGGTTAATTTTCCTTTCCACTGTGGTGTGGCCCCAATACAAACTAGATAATCAGTCTCAGTGGCCACCAGAGGGCACTTTAGACCATAATGTTCTGATTGACCTCAGCAATTTCTGCCAGCGGCTAGGCAAGTGGTCCGAAATTAATTACATAGAAGGCTTTTGGGCATTACGCTCTCGTCCGACTTCTGTAGCGGTGTTCTTTGGTTCAGGTTATACTGGCCAAGGATGCTGGCTCACAGGAACCTGAAAAGAGGAGTCTTTATTCCTTTCTGTTCAGCCAGAAAGGAACCTAGGGTTTCCTTCTGTCTCCATACCCTCACCCCCACCCTACACTCCTCCTTCATTTTTCAATCAGCTCCTGATATTTGTAAAAACTTCAAAAGGTAGAGGATGGTCCTCAGGCACCAATACAAGACCTAGTTAAATTTGCCTTTAAGTTCTATAACTCCAGAGAGGAGATGGCTGAAGCACAGCGACAGGCTCACCTCACACAGAAGTTACAGCTCCTAGCAGCAGCTTTACAGCCCAGTCGTAACCCCAGATCAGAGAGTACACACCCTGCAGACTCCAAGGTTACAAAAGTGATTTCAAGCTGCTCAATCCAAAGAATGATTTAACTCTAGGAGACGAATACACACATCACAAAGCAGTTGCTCAGAACGTTTCACTGCAGGTTTCCTTGGCAGACGTTTCCTCACTCACCACAAGCCTCCAAGCATCACTAAATATCCCTTCAGAGATTCTTCAAAGACAGAGTTTCAAAACTGGGCAACATAGAGTAAACATTAAATCTGTGAAGTGAATGCACATACAAGAGAGCAGATTCTTAGAACGCTTCTTCCTCGATTTTATTTCAGTATATTACACTACTTGCCATAGTCCTCAAGGCGTTCTGAAATATCACATTTTGATTTCACAGGAACAGTGTTCAAACACTGCCTTGTGAGAAAAGTGGTATAAATCCCTGAGTGGAATGCATACATCACAAAGTTGTTTCTCAGAAAGCTTCTATCCAGTTTTTATCTGAAGATATCTCCTCTTTCACCATAGGCCTGACTTTGCTCATGAATGTCCCTTTGCAGATCTGTGCATGATGGAGTTTCCAAACTGCGTAATATAATTAAAGTTTTAACTATGTGAGATGAATAAATACGTCTAACACAAAGCAGTTTCACAGAAATCTACTTTCCAGTTTTTGTCTGAGGTTATTTCCTTTTTCACCATAGTCATCACTATACTCCCGAATATCTCCTGGTAGCTTTTTCTCCAGAAGGGATTCCGGAATCCTCTAGGAGAAGAAAGGATATTTCTGTGAGTGGAATGCACACGTCACAAAGCAGCTGCTGAGAAAGCTTCTCTCCAGTTTCTATCTGAAGACTTTTCCTTTCTCACCATAAGCCTCAAAGCCCTCCAGAATATCCCTTCGCAGACTAAACAAAACAGTGTTATGATACAGCTCAATGAAAAGAGAATCTTAAATTCGTGAGTGGAATTCACGTGACACAGGGCAGGTTCACACTACACTTCCTTCTGGTTTTTCTCTGAGGTTATTTCTTTTTCAGGATATTCTAAAGAGCGTTTCCAAATGTCCTTTCTCAGATTACACAGAAACAGTGATTTCAAACTGCTCAACTGAAACAATGATTTATCTCTAGGAGATGAATACAAAGATCACGAAAGAGTTGCACAGAACGCTTCTCTCTGATTTTCCATTTAAGACATTTTCTTGCCTCACACAGGCCTCTGATCGCCACCTATTATCCCTTCTCAGAACCCTCAAAGACCGAATTTCAAACTGGGAAATGCAGAGTAAGATTTAACGCTGTTAAAAGAATGGATATGTCAGAGAGCAGTTTCTTCAAGTGTTTCTTTCTGTTTTTTATTGGATGACATTTCACTTTTTGCCACAGTCTTCAATGTGCTCCAAATATCAATCTCTTGGTTTTACAGGAACAGTGTTCAAACTGTGCTTATGAGAAGAAAGTTATAACTCCCTGAGTGGAATGCACACATCACCAAGCAGTTTCTTGAAAGCTTCTCTACAGTTTTTATCTGACTATATTTCCTATTTCACCATAGGCACAAATGTGATCCCACATATCCCATGGAGGATCCATCCACGAAGGAGTTTCCAAGCTGTGTAATGTAAAGAAAGCCTCATCTATGTGAGATGAATAAATATAGCAAAGTCATATTCACAGAAAGCTTCTTTCCAGTTTTTTTCTGAAGAGATTTCCTTTTTCACCATAGTCCAGAATGTGCTCCCAAAGATACCTTTGTGGATCCGTCCATGACAGTTTCCAAGCTGTGTAATGTAAAGAAAGCTTTATCTATCTGAGATGATTACACATATCTCAGAGTAGTTTCCTAGAAAGCTTCCTTCCAGTTTTCATCTGAGGCTATTTCCCTTTTCACCATCAGCATCAACATGCTCCCGAATATCACTTGGTACCTGTTTCCAAAAGGGTTTCCCTGATGCTGTATGAGAAGAGAGGTATAACACTGTGAGTGGAATGCACACGTCAGAAAGCAGTTCCTCGGAAAGCTTCTCTCCAGTTTCCGTCTGAACATATTTCCTTTTTCACCGTTAGCCTGAAAGTGCTCCTGAATATCCCGTCACACGCTAAACATACACAGGGCTAGAAAGCTGCTCAATGAAAAGAGAGGCTTATCTGAGTGAGAGAAATTAAGACGACACAGAGCAGTTTCACAGAAAGCTTCCTTCTGGATTTTACCTGAGGATATTTCTTTCTCCATATTCCTAGGATCATTCCCAAATGTCTTCCTCCAATTCCACAAAAACAGTGATTTCAAGATGCTCAATCCAAACAATGGTTTAACTCTATGAGATGAATACACACATCACAAAGCATTTGCTCAGAACGTTTCTCTGCAGATTTCATTGGAAGATGTATCCTCACTCACCACAAGCCCCCAGGCATCACTAAATATCTTTTCACAGATTCTTCAAAGAAAGAGTTTCGAAACTGGGCAACATAGAGTAAGCATTAACTCTGTGAAGTGAATGCACATATCAGGGAGCAGATTCTTGGAACGCTTCTTCCTCGATTTTATTTCAGTATATTTCACTATTCACCATAGTCCTCAATGTGTTCCAAAATATGACTTTTTTGGTTTCACAGGAACAGTGTTCAAACACTGCCTTGTAAGAAAAGAGGTATAACTCCCTGAGTGGAATGCATACATCACAAAGCAATTTCTCAGAAATCTTCTATCCAGTTTTTTTTTAATTTTATTTTCAATTTTTATGGGTACATAGTAAATGTGTGTATTCATGGGTTACATAAGATATTTTGATACAGGGCATATAATATGTAATAATCACTTTAGGGTAAATGGGGTATTCATTACCTCAAACATTTATCCTTTGTGTTGCAAACAATCTAATAATATCCTTTTAGTATTTCAAAAAATACGGTTCAATTATTATTGACTGTAGTATTTGTAGTATAAATACTAGATCTTGTTAATTCTTTTTTTCCATCAATTCGTCATTTATATCAGGTATAACTCCCAATGCAATCCCTCCCCCTCCCCCATCCCCATGATAGGCCCCGGTGTGTGATGTTCCCCTTCCCGAGTCCAAGTGATGTCATTGTTCAGTTCCCACCTATGAGTGAGAACATGCGGTGTTTGGTTTTCTTCTTGTGATAGTTTGCTAAGAATGATGGTTTCCAACTGCATCATGTCCCTACAAAGGACGCAAACTCATCCTCTTTATGGCTGCATAGTATTC
>CM058079.1:3171663-3217135 GCA_030247045.1 Colobus guereza | reverse complement strand
AATTCTCTCTGAAATGTTGATTCTTTTCACAGGGTTAAACCTTACTCTGCATTTCCCAGTTTGAAAGTCGGACTTTCAGGATTCTGTGAAGGGATAATAAGTGGTGACTGGAGGCCTGTGTGAGGCAAGGATATGTCTTAAATAGAAAATCAGAGGGAATCTTTCTGCGCAACACTTTTGTGATGTTTGTAGTCATCTCATAGAGTTAAATCATTGTTTGGATTGAGCAGTTTAAAATCACTGTTTCTGTGGAATCTGAGAAAGGACTTTTGGAAACGCTCTTTAGAAAATCCTGAAAAATAAATAACCTCTGAGAGAAACCAGAAAGAATCTTTCTGTGAAACTACTCTGTGTCACATGAATTTCACTCACTCAGTTAAGCTTCTCTCTTCATTGAGCTGTATCATAACACTGTTTTTCTTTAGTCTGTGAAGGGATATTCTGGAAGGCTTTGAGCCTTAAGGTGAGAAAGGAAAACTCTTCATAAAGAAACTGGAGAGAAGCTTTCTGAGGAGCTGCTTTGTGACATGTGCATTCCACTCTCAGAAATATACCTTTCTTCTCCTAGAGGATTCCGGAATTTCTATTGGAGGAAAAGCTACCAAGAGATTTGTGAGCGTAGCGATGACTATGGTGAAAAAGTAAATATCCACAGACTAAAACTGGAAAGAAGATTTCTGTGAAACTGCTTTGTTTTTGATACATTTATTCATCTCACAGAGGTAAAACTTTAAGTATATTACAGTTTGGAAACCCTGTCACGCACAGATCCACGAACGGATATTCAGGAGCACACTCAGGCCTACAGTGAAAGAGGAGATATCTTCAGATAAAAACTGCATAGAAGCTTTCTGAGAAACTAGTTTGTGATGTATGCATTCCACTCAGGGAGTTATACCTCTTTTCTCACAAGGCAGGGTTTCAACACTGTTCCTGTGAAACCGGAAAAGTGATATTTCGGAAGGAATGGAGGACTATGGCAAATAGTGAAATGTACTGAAATAAAATCGAGGAAGAAGCGTTCCAAGAATCTGCTCTCTAATATGGGCATTCATTTCACAGAATTAATACGTGCTATATGTTGCCCAGTTTCAAAACTCTGTCTTTGAAGAATCTGTGAAGGGATGTATTGAAAAGGCTTGTGGTGAGCAATGCGATGAAACCTGTAAAGAAACTGAGCAACTGCTTTTTTGATGCGTATTCATCTCATAGAGTTAAACCATTCTTTGATTGAGCAGCTTGAAATCACTGTTTTGTGGAATCTGAGGAAGGACATTTGGGAATGATCCTTAGAATATGGAGAAAGAAATATCCTCAGGTAAAATCCAGAAGGAAGCTTTCTGTGAAACTGCTCTGTGTGTCTTAATTCTCTCACTCTGATAAGTTAATCTTTTCATTGAGCAGTTTTCTAGCCCTGTGTATGTTTAGTGTGATGGGATATTCGAGCACTTTGAGGCTAATGGTGAAAAGGAAATATGTTCAGACCAAAACTGGAGAAGCTTTCCGAGGAACTGCTTTGTGACGTGTGCATTCCAGTCACAGTGTTATACCTCTCTCTCATACAGCGTCAGGAAACCCTTTTGGAGAAACAGGTACCAAGTGATATTGGGGAGCATGTTGATGCCATGGTGAAAAGGAAATAGCCTCAGACAAAACTGGAAAGAAACTTTCTAGGAAACTACTCTGTATATGTAATCATCTCACATAGATAAAGCTTTCTTTACATTACAGCTTGGAAACTGTCATGGACAGATCAGGGACCTTCAGGAGCACATTCTGGACTATGGTGAAAAAGAAATATCTTCAGATAAAAAATGGAAAGAAGCTTTCTGTGAATCTGCTTTTTGCTATGTATTCATCTCACATAGATGAAGCTTTCTTTACATTTGAAACTCCCTTGTGGATGGATCCATGAAGGGATATTTTGGATCACATTATGTGATGAATAGGAAATATAGTCAGATAAAAACTGGAGAGAAGCTTTCTGAGAAACTGCTTGGTGATGTGTGCATTCCACTCAGGAGTTATAACTTTCTTCTCATAAGGCACAGTTTGAACACTGTTCCTGTAAAACCAAAGAGTGATATTCAGAGCACATTGAAGACTATGGCAAAAAAATGTCAATAAAAAGAAAAAGCACTCGAAGAAACTGCTCTCTGACATGTCCATTCATTTCACAGAATTAATACGTACTATATGTTGTCCAGTTTCAAAACTCTGTCTTTGAAGAATCTGGGAAGGGATGTATATTGAAGCCCGGAGGCTTGTGGTGAGCGAGGAAATGCCTTCCGATGAAAGCTGTAGAGAAATGGTCTGAGCATTGGTTTTGCAATGCGTATATTCATCTCATAGAGTTAAACTATTCTTTGATTGAGGAGCTTGAAATCACTGTCCTGTGGAATCTGAGGAAGGACATTTTGGAATGATCCTTAGAATATGGAGAAAGAAATATCCTCAGGTAAAATCTAGAAGGAAGTGTTCTGTGAAACTGCTCTGTGTAGTCTTAATTCTCTCACTCTGATAAGTGTCTCTTTTCATTGAACAGATTTCTAGCCCTGTGTATGCTCAGCGTGTGATGGGATATTCGATAGCACTTTGAGGATAATGGTGAAAAAGAAAATATGTTCAGACCAAAACCAGAGAGAAGCTTTCCGAGGAATTGCTTTGTGACGTCTGCATTCCAGTTACAGGGTTATACCTGTCTCCGCATACTGCGTCAGGGAAACCCTTTTGGAGAAACAGGTACCAAGTGATATTGGGGAGCATGTTGATGCCAATCATGAAAACAGAAATAGCCTCAGGCAAAAACTGGAAAGAAACTTTCTAGGTAAATACTCTGTGATATATCTAATCATCTCACATAGATAAAGCTTTGTTTACATTACACAGCTTGGAAACTGTCTTGGACAGATACACGAGTGGACATTCAGGAGCAGATTCTGGACTATGGTGAAAAAGAAAATATGTTCAGATAAAAAATGGAAAGAAGCTTTCTGTGACTCTGCTTTTTGCTATGTGTATTCATCTCACTTAGATGAAGCTTTCTTTATATTACGCAGCATGAAAATGCCCTTGTGGATGGATCCGTGAAGGGATATTTTGGATCATATTCTGGCCTGTGATGGAATAGAAAATATAGTCAGATAGAAACTGGAGAGAAGCTTTCTGAGAAACTGCTTGGTGATGTGTGCATTCCACTCATGGAGTTATAACTTTCTTCTCATAAGGCACAGTTTGAACACTGTTCCTGTAAAACCAAAAGTGTGATAATCAGAGCACATTGAAGACTATGGCAAAACGTGAAATGTCCTCCAATAAAAAATAGAAAGAAGCACTCGAAGAAACTGCTCTCTGACATGTCCATTCTTTTCACAGGGTTAAAGCTTACTCTACATTTCCTAGTTTGCAAGTCGGTCTTTGAGGGTTCTGTGAAGGGATAGTAAGTGGTGACCAGAGGCCTGTGTGAGGCAAGGAAAGGTCTTCCATCGAATATCGGGGAGACGATTTCTACGCACCTATTTGTGATGTTTGTATTCATCTCATATCGTTAAATCATTCTTTGTATTGAGCGGTTTGATATCACTGTTTCTGTGGATTCTGGACACGCTCTTTAGAATAATTTTAAAAAGAAATAACCTCAGAGAGAAACAAGAAGGAAGCTTTTTGTGAAACTGCTCTGTGTCACATGAATTCCGCTAACACAGTTAAGCTTCTCTTTTCATTGAGTTGTATCATAACACTGTTTTTTCTTAGTCTGTGAAGGGATATTCTGGAGGGCTTTGAAGCTTATGTTGAGAAAGGAAACGACTTCAGATAAAAACTGGAGAGCATCATTCTGATGAGCTGCTTTGTGACATGAGCATTCCATTCACAGAAATATACATTTCTTCTCCTAGAGGATTCCGGAATTCGTTTTGGAGTAAAAGATACCAATAGATATTTGGGGGTCGACTAAGGTGAAAAAGGAAATATCCTCACACAAAAACTGGAAAGAAGATTTCTGTGAAACTGCTTTGTGTTAAATATATTTATTCACCTCTAACAGTTAAAACTTTAATTATATTACGCAGTTTGGAAAATCTGTCGTACACAGATCCACGAAGGGACATTCAGGAGCACATTAAGGCCTACAGTGAAAGAAGAGATATCTTCAGATAAAAACTGGATGGAGAGCACGATGGCTGAATAGAAACAGCTCCAGTCTCCAACTCCCAGAGAGAGTGACACAGAAGACCGGTGATTTCTGCATTTTCAGCTGAGGTACTGGGGTCATCCCACTAAGGAGTGCCAGATAATCTGTGCTGGTCAGCTGCTGCAGCTCGACCAGCGAGAGCTGAAGCAGGGTGAGACATCACCTCACCTGGGAAGTACAAGGGAGAAGGGAATTCCTTTTCCTATCCAGGGGAACAGAGACACACAACACCTGGAAAATCACGTGACTTCCACCCCAATACTGCACTTTAAGCAAACGGGCACACCAGGAGAATATATCCCATACCTGGCTGGGAGGGTCCCATGCCCACAGAGCCTCTCTCATTGCTAACACAGCAGTCTGTGATCTAACAGCAAGGCAGCAGCGAGGCTGTGAGGGGGCTCCTGCCATTGATGAGGCTTAAGTAGGTAAACAAAGCCACTGGGAAGCTCGAAATGGATGGAGCTCACAGCAGCTCAAGGAAACCTGCCTGATTCTGTAGACTGCACCTCTGGGGAAAGGGCGCAGTTAACAACAACAACAACAAAAGCAGCAGGAATGTATGCAGATGAAAATGACTCTGTCTGACAGCTTTGAAGAGAGCAGTGGATCTCCCAACATGGAGGTTGAGATCTGAGAAGAGACAGACTGTCTGCTCAAGTGGGTCCCTGACCCCTGAGTAGCCTAACTGGGAGACATCCCCCACTAGGTGCAGTCTGACACCCCACACCTCACAGGGTGGAGTACACCCCTGAGAGGAAGTTTCCAAATTAAGAATCAAACAGGTACACTCGCTGTTCAGCAATATTCTATCTTCTGCAAACTCTGCTGCTGATACCCAGGCAAACAGGGTCTGGAGTGGACCTCAAGCAATCTAATACAGACCTACAGCTGAGGGTCGTGACTGTTAGAAGGAATGCTATCAAACAGGAAGGACACCTATACCAAAACCCCATCAGTACGTCACCATCATCAAAGACCAGAGGCAGATAAAACCACAAAGATGGGGAAAAAGCAGAGCAGAAAAGCTGGATATTCAAAAAATAAGACCGCATCTCCCCCGGTAAAGGAGCGCAGCCCATCACCAGCAACGGATCAAAGCTGGTCAGAGAATGACTTTGACAAGAGGAGAGAAGAAGTCTTCAGTCCATCAAACTTCTCAGAGCTAAAGGAGGAATTACATACCCAGTGCAAAGAAATTAAAAATCTTGAAAAAAAGTGGAAGAATTGACAGCTAGACTAATTAATGCAGAGAAGGTCATAAATGAAATGACAGAGATGAAAACCATGACACGAGAAATCCGTGACAAATCCACAAGTTTCAGTAACTGACTCCATCAACTGGAAGAGAGTATCAGTGATTGAGGATCAAATGAATGAAATGAAGTGAGAAGAGAAACCAAAAGAAAAGAGAAGAAAAAGAAATGAACAAAGCCTGCAAGAAGTATGGGATTATGTTAAAACACCAAATCTACGTCTGATTGGGGTGCCTGAAAGTGAGGGGGAAAATGGAACCAAGTTGGAAAACATTCTTCAGGATATCATCCAGGAGAACTTCCCCAACCTAGTAGGGCAGGCCAACATTCAAATTCAGGAAATACAGAGAATGCCACAAAGATACTCCTACAAAACAGCAACTCAAAGACACATAATTGTCATAATCACCAATGTGAAAATGAAGGAAAAAATCTTACGGGCAGCCAGAGAGAAAGGTCGGGTTACCCACAAAGGGAAGCCCATCAGACTAACAGCAGATCTCTCGGCAGAAACACTACAAGCCAGAAGAAAGTGAGGGCCAATATTCAACATTCTTAAAGAAAAGAATTTTCAACCCAGAATTTGATATCCAGCTGAACTATGTTTCATCAGTGAAGGAGAAATAAAATCCTTTACAGACAAGCAGATGCTTAGAGATTTTGTCACCATCAGGCCTGCCTTACAAGAGACCCTGAAGGAAGCCCTAAACATGGAAAGGAACAACTGGTACCAGCCATTGCAAAAACATGCAAAAAGGTAAAGACCATTGAGAATAAGAAGAAACTGCATTAACTAACGAGGAAAATAAAGAGTTAATATCATAATGGCAGGATCAAGTTCACATATAATAATATTAACCTTAAATGTTAATGGGCTAAATGCTCCAATTAAAAGACAAATACTGGCAAACTGGATAAACAGTCAAGACCAATCAGTCTGCTGTATTCAGCAGACCCATCTCACATGCAGAGACATACATAGGCTCAAAATAAAGGGATGGAGGAAGATCTACCAAGCAAATGGAGAACAAAAAATAGCAGGAGTTGCAGCCCTAGTCTCTGATAAAACAGACTAAGATCAGAACAGAACTGAAGGGGATAGAGACACAAAAAACCCTCCAAAAAATCAATGAATCTAGGAGTTGGTTTTTTGAAAAGATCAACAAAATCCACAGACCGCTAGCAAGACTAATAAAGAAGAAAAAAGAGAAGAATCAAATAGATGCAATGAAAAACGATAAAGGGGATATCACCACCGACTCTACAGAAATACAAACTACCATCAGAGAATACTATAAAAACCTCTACACAAATTAACTAGAAAATAGAGAAGAAATGGATAATTTCCTGGACAGTTACACTCCTCCAAGACTAAAACAGGAAGAAGGTGAATCCCTGAATAGACCAATAGCAGGCTCCGAAATTGAAGCAATAATTAATAGCCTACCAACCAAAAAAGTCCAGGACCAGATGGATTCACAGCTGAATTCTACCAGAGGTACAAGGAGGAGCTGGTACCATTCCTTCTCAAACTCTTCCAATCAACAGAAAAAGAGGGAATCCTCCCTAACTCATTTTATGAGGCCAACATCATCCTGATACCAAAGCCTGGCAGAGAGACAACATGAAAAGATAATTTTAGACCAATATCCCTGATGAACATCGATGCAAAAATCCTCAATAAAATACTGGCAAATTGGATTCAGCAGCACAACAAAAAGCTTATCCACCATGATGAAGTGGGCTTCATCCCTGGAATGCAAGCCTGGTTCAACATTCGCAAATCAATAAACGTCATCCGGCATATAAACAGAACCAAAGACAAGAACCACATGATTATCTCAATAGATGCAGAAAAGGTTTTGACAATATTCAGCAGCCCTTCATGATAAAAACGCTCAATAAATTCGGTATTGATGGAATGTACCTCAAAATAATAAGAGCTATTTATGACAAACCCACAGCTAATATCATACTGAATGGGCAAAAACTGGAAAATTCCCTTTGAAAACTGGCACAACACAGGGATGCCCTCTCTCACCACTCCTATTCAACATAGTGTTGGAAGTTCTGGCTACGGCAATCAGGTAAGAGAAAGAAATCAAGGGTATTCAGTTCCGAAAAGAAGAAGTCAAATTGTCCCTGTTTGCAGATGACATGATTGTATATTTAGAAAACCCCATTATCTCAGCCCAAAATCTCCTTAAGATGATAAGCAACTTCAGCAAAGTCTCAGGATACAAAATTAATGTGCAAAAATCGCAAGCATTCTTATACACCAGTAACAGACGAACATGGAGCGAAATCATGAATGAACTTCCATTCACAATAGCTTCAGAGAGAATAAAATACCTGGGAATCCAACTAACAAGGGAAGTAAAGGACCTCTTCAAGGAGAACTACAAACCACTGCTCAGTGAAATAAAAGAGGACACTAACAAATGGAAGAACATACCATGCTCATGGATAGGAAGAATCAATATCATGAAAGTGGCCATACTGCCCAATGTTATCTATAGATTCAATGCCATCCCCATCAAGCTACCAATGAGTTTCTTCACAGAATTGGAAAAAACTGCTTTAAAGGTCATATGGAACCAAAGAAGAGCCTGCATTGCCAAGACAATGCTGTCAAAAGGACAAAGCTGGAGGCGTCATGCTACCTGACTTCAAACTATACTACAAGGCTACAGTAACCAAAGCAGCATGGTTCTGGTACCAAAACAGAGATATAGACCAATGGAACAGAACAGAGTCATCAGAAATAATACCACACATCTACAGCCATCTGATCTTTGACAAACCTGAGAGAAACAAGAAATGGGGAAAGGATTCCCTATTTAATAAATGGCGCTGGGAAAAGTGGCTAGCCATAAGTAGAAAGCTGAAACTGGATCCTTTCCTTACTCCTTACACGAAGATTAATTCAAGATGGATTAGAGACTTAAATGTTAGACCTAATACCATAAAATCCCCAGAACAAAACCTAGGTAGTACCATTCAGGACGTAGGCATGGAAAAGGACTTCATGTCTTAAACACCAGAAGCAACAGGAGCAAAAGGCAAAATCAACAAATGGGATCTAATTAAATGAAAGAGCTTCTGCACAGCAAAAGAAATTACCGTCAGAGTGAACAGGCAACCTACAGAATGGGAGAAAATTTTTGCAATCTACTCATCTGACAAAGGGCTAATATCCAGAATCTACAAAGAACTCAAACAAATATACAAGAGAAAAACAAACAACCCCATCAAAAAGTGGGGAAAGGATATGAACAGACATTTCTCAAAAGAAGACATTCATACAGCCAACAGAAACATGAAAAAAATGCTCATTATCACTCGCCATCAGAGAAATGCAAATCAAAACCACAATGAGATACCATCTCACACCAGTTAGAATGGCAATCATTAAAAAGTCAGGAAACAACAGATGTTGGAGAGGATGTGGAGAAATAGGAACACTTTTACACTGTTGGTGGGATTGTAAACTAGTTCAACCATTATGGAAAACAGTATGGCTATTCCTTAAGGATCTAGAACTAGATGTACCATATGACCCAGCCATCCCACTACTGGGTATACACCCAAAGGATTATAAATCATGCTGCTATAAGGAGACATGCACATGTATGTTTATTGCGGCACTATTCACAATAGCAAAGACTTAGAATCAACCCAAATGTCCATCTGTGACAGACTGGATTGAGAAAATGTGGCATATACACACCATTGAATACTATGCAGCCATAAAAAAGGATGAGTTTGCGTCCTTTGTAGGGACATGATGCAGTTGGAAACCATCATTCTTAGCAAACTAACACAAGAACAGAAAACCAAACATCGCATGTTCTCACACATAGGTGAGAACTGAAAAATGAGATCACTTGGACTTGGGAAAGGGAACATCACACACCGGGGCCTATCATGGGGAGGGGGGAGGGGGGAAAGGAAAGGGATTGCATTGGGAGTTATACCTGATATAAATGACGAATTGATGGAAAAAAATAAAGAATTAACAAGATCTAGTATTTATACTACAAGTACTACAGTCAATAATAATTTAACCATATTTTTTGAAATACTAAAAGAATATTATTGGATTGTTTGCAACACAAAGGATAAATGTTTGAGGTAATGAATACTCCATTTACCCTAATGTGATTATTACATATTATATACCGTTTATCAAAATATCTTATGTAACCCATGAATACACACATTTACTATGTACCCATAAAAATAGAAAATAAAATTAAAAAAAAATGGAGATAAGCTTTCTGAGAAACTACTTTGTGATGTATGCATTCCACTAAGGGAGTTATACCTCTTTTCTTACAAGGCAGTTTTCGAATACTGTTCCTGTGAAACCAAAAAGGTCATATTTCAGAACGCATTGAGTACTATGGCGAATAGTGTAATATACTGAAATAAAATCGAGGAGGAAGCATTCCAAGAATCTGCTCTCTGATATGGGCATTCACTTCACAGAGTTAATGCTTACTCTATGTTGCCCAATTTTGAAACTCTGTCTTTGAAGGATCTGTGAAATGATATTTAGTGACGCCCGGAGGCTTGTGTTGAGCGAGGAAACGTATTCCAATGAACCTGCAGTGAAATGTTCTCAGCAAATGCTTTGTGATGTGTGTATTCGTCTCCCAGTGTTAAACCATTCTTTGGATTGAGCAGCTTGAAATCACTGCTTTTGTGGAATCTGAAGAAGAACATTTGGGAAAGGTTTTTAGAATATGGAGAAAGAATATCCTCAGGTAAAATCCAGAAGGAAGCTTTCTGTGAAACTGTTCTGTGTTGTCTTCATTCCTCTCACTCAGATAAGCCTCTCTTTTCTTTTAGCAGTTTTCTAGTCCTGTGTATGTTTAGCGTGTGATGGGATATTCGGGAGCACTTTGAGGCTAAAGGTGAAAAAGGAAATATGTTCAGACCGAAACTGGATAGAAGCTTTCCAAGGAACTGCTTTGTGACATTTGCATTCCACTCACAGTGTTATACTTCTCTTCTCATACAGCGTCGGGGAAACCCTTTTGGAGAAACAAGCACCAAGTGATATTCAGAAGCATGTTGATGCCAATGGTGAAAAGGGAAATAGCCTCACACAAAAACTGGAAAGAAGCTTTCTAGGAAACTACTCTCTGATATCTGTAACAATCTCACATAGATAAAGCTTTCTTTATATTAAGCAGCTTGGAAACTGTCATGTACGGATCCATGAAGGGACCTTCGGGAGCACATTCTGGACTAATGTGAAAAAGGAAATTTCTTCAGATAAAAACTGGAAAGAAGATTTCTGTGAATCCTCTTTTTGCTATGTTTATTCATTTCACATTCATGAAGCTTTTTTACATTACGTAGCTTGGAAACTCCTTCGTGGATGAATCTGCAGAAGGATACTTGGGATCACGTTCGGGTCTATGGTTAAAGAGGAAATATTGTCTGATAAAAACTAGAGAGAAGCTTTCTGAGACACTGCTTGGTGATGTGCGCATTCCACTCAGGGAGTTATAACTTTCTTCTCATAAGGCAGAGTTTGAACACTCTTATTGTAAAACCAAAAGAGTGATATTCGGAGCACATTGAAGACTATGGCAAAAGGTGAAATGTCCAATAAAAAACAGAAAGAAGAATTGAAGAAACTGCTCTCTGACATGTCCATTCTTTTCACAGGGTTAAAGCTTACTGTTTCGAGTTTCAAAGTCGGTCTTTTAGGGTTCTGCGAAAGGACAGTAAGTGGCGACCAGAGGCTTGTGTGAGGCAAGGAAATGTCTTCCCTCGAAAATCGGAGAGAAGCTTTCTGTGCAACTCTTTTGTGATGTTTGTATTCATCTCATACCCTTAAATCATTCTTTGGATTGAGCAGTTTGAAATCTCTCTTTCTGTGGAATCTGAGAAAGGACATTTGGAAATCCTCTTTAAAATAGCCTGAAAACGAAATAACCTCAGAGAGAAACCAGACGTAAGGTTTCTGTGAACCTGCCCTCTGTCACGAGAATTCGGCTCACACAGATAAGCTTCTCTTTTTATTGAGCTGTATCATTACAAAATTTTTGTTTAGTCTGTGAAGGGATATTCTGCAGGGCTTTGAGGCTTACACTGAGAAAGGAAACATCTTCAGATAGAAACTGGAGAGAAGCTTTCTGAGGAGCTGCTTTGTGACGTGTGCATTCCACTCACAGAAATATACCTTTCTTCTCCTAGAGGATTCCGGAATCCCTTTTGGAGAAAAAGCTACCAAGAGACATTTGGGTGTATAGCGATTACTATAGTGAAAGAATGTTTTTGTGAAACTGCTTTGTGTTAGATATATTTATTCATCTCGCATAGTTAAAACTTTAATTATATTATGCAGTTTGGAAATGCGGTCATACACAGATCCGTGAAGGGACATTCGGGAGCGCATTCAGGCCCACAATGAATGCAGAGATGTCTTCACATTAAAACTGGATAGAAGCTCTGAGAAACTACTTTGTGATGTGTGCATTCCACTAAGGGAATTATACCTTTTTCCTCACAAGGCAGTGTCTGAACACTGTTCCTGTGAAACCGAAAAAGTGATATTTCAGAACGCATTGATGACTATGGCGAATAGTGAAATATACTGAAAAAAAATCGAGGATTCCAGAACCCCTTTTGGAGAAGAAGCTATCCAGAGATATTTGGGAGAATAGCGACGATTATGGTGAAAGAGGAAATATCCTCAGACAAAAACTGGAAAGAAGATTTCTGTGAAACTGCTTTGTGTTAGATGTATTTATTTGTCTCCCATAGTTGAAGCATTAATTATATTACAGAGTTTAGAAACTCCATCAAGCACTTATCCGTGAAGGGACTTTCGGGAGCACATTCAGGCCAACGGTGAAAGAGGAGATATCTTCAGATAAAAACTGGATAGAAGCTTTGTGAGAAACTACTTTGTGATGTATGCATTCCACTCAGGGAGATTTACCTTTTTCCTCACAAGGCAGTGTTTGAACACTGTTCCTGTGAAACCGGAATCAAGGAAGAAGTGTTCCAACAATTTGCTCTCTGGTATGTGCATGCACTTCACAGAGTTAATGCTTAATATATGTTGCCCAGTTTCGAAATTCTGTCGTTGAAGAATCTGTGAAAGGATATTTAGAGACGCCCGGAGGCTTGTGGTGAGCGAGGAAACGTCTTCCAATGAAACCTGCAGAGACATGTTCTGAGCAACTGCTTTGCGATGTGTGTATTCGTCTCATAGAGTTAAACCATTCTTTGGATGGAGCAGCTTGAAATCACTCTTTTTGGGGAATCTGAGGAAGGATATATGGGAATGATCCTTAGAATATGGAGAAAGAAATATCCTCAGGTGAAATCCAGAAGGAAGCTTTTTGTGGAACTGGTCTGTGTCATCTTAATTCCTCTTGCCTCTTTTCATACAAACAGTATAACTTTTTATTGGTAATAGTGATAAAGGGGTGCCGTGATCTGTCTGGCTACTTCTTGCTGTTAAGAGGCGTCGTTTAGGTCGAGGCCTATGGTTGGTGTTTGGACGTATGGATGAAGAAGCGTTTGGTTGAAGGTGGCGTGAGTGATTATTTGTATTCTGGCATGGAGAAATTTCATCAAATTGGGGCAAAACATAAAATAAAACACAGTACTAATATAGGAATGAGGAGTGGAAACGTTTGTTGGAATATAGACAAAACCCAAAAGGATGGTCCTGGCAAGTCTGGGCACTATGAAATAGTTAAGAAAATTTAGTAAGTTTGAGGCGAGTGGGGAAAGTTGAACTGATTTCCACTGATTGCTTTCGGTGGGGGCCCTTTCTAGCTGGGAATGAGGAATGAGTGCATAAAGTAGTTGTTGACTAGGCAGCAATTATGGTGTGAATTGGATGGAAGTCTCGGTCCAGAGAAGGATGGCAAAATAGAATAAATAGCCCCACTGTCGATTAAAAAATTAATTGTCTTACCCACTACCAGGAGAGTTACCCATGGCTCGGCAAGGGTGATGGGGGTCTCCGAATCTTGGCACCTTCAGTTGTCATTGTCCAGATGTAGGAGCTGGAAGGAGCTCCGAGGATCCTGGGAATGGGAGTCACGTTGAGACCCGGCACCTGTTCCCAGGGTGGGGCAATCAGACTTCCAGAGTCCTTCCGGTTGGCAAATAGGGAAGGGCTTTGCTGGTGGATTTGGATTAGGACATTCACTGGCCCAATGTCCTGACTCCTTGCACTTATAGCAAGGCTGCGTTGGGGCTCGAGGACCCCTTGGAAAATGGTTGGCCTGGTGTCCTGCCTTGCCACACTTATAGCAGACTCCTTTTGTAACCTTGGAGTCTGCAGGGTGTGTACTCTCTGATCTGGGATTACGACTGGGCTGTAAAGCCACTGCTAGGAGCTATAACTTCTGTTTGAGGCGAGCCTGTCGCTGTGCTTCAGCCATCTCCTCTCTGGAGTTTTCAACCTTAAAGACTAATTTAACCAGGTCTTGTATTGGTGCCTGAGGACCATCCTCTACCATTTGAAGCTTTTTACAAATGTCAGGAGCTGATTGAAAAATGAAAGAGTGTATGGCGGGGGTGAGGGTACGGAGACAGAAGGAAACCCTAGGTTGCTTTCCGGCTGAACAGAAAGGAATAAAGGCTCCTCTTTTTCGGGTTCCTGTGAGCCGGCGTCCTTGGCAAGTATAACCTGAACCAAAGAACACCGGCTACACAAGTCGGTATGAGAGCATAAGGCCCAAAAGCCTTATATGTAATTAATTTCGGACCACTTGCCTACCCGCTGGCAGAAATTGCTGAGGTCAATCAGAATATTAGGGTCTGAAGTGCCCTCTGGTGGCCACTGAGACTGATTTTCTAGTTTGTATTGGGGCCACACCAGAGTGGAAAGGAAAATTAACCACTGTAAGGTTTTCAAATTGGCTAGGAGGCACCCTAATGGGGTGCTCTTTGGAAATTTTGACTGGAGGTTTCCCATTTGTTTCCTCTTTACTTACACAATGGAGATCTCTGCCTGGCTTCAAAGCGTCCTTTGAAATCACCAGAGACAGACTGGAGGCTCTTGAAGCCAAGGTGGAGATTACCTTAAAGTGATGGACGTCTCCGTCCTGAATGGGTCTCCGAAGCCACTTCGTGGCTCAAAAATAAGACTCGGACCTGTGCAGGATTTTTAGCCAAGGGAGATAAAGAGGAGACAAGGGCACTTACCCCAGAGAGGCCATGAGAGTAACGGAAGCGGGTCCCAGGTCCTGCTCCATCTGCGGCATGGGAACAGGAGGAGGTTCCTCAACCCTTAGAGGCCAGAGGAGGGGTCTCCTCCCGGGTTTTGGCACCAACGGATTTGTTTTTCTAAGAACCACCAGAGCGAGCACAAAAGAACCAGCGAGTAGGCAAGGCTAAAAGCAAAACTGCAAATTTATTCTTTGGTCATCTAGCTCCAGGAAAGAAGGTGTGTAAGGTGAAGTCTGTCGGCCTCTGGCAAAGGAGGCCCAGAGAGTCGCCCAGGCGGAGTTCCTAATGCAGTCCCGACAACAGTACAGGCTGAGGAAGGCCACGCGGTGTGCCTGCAAGGAGTGGCTTTTCTAGGAGTGGAAGGACAATAGGCGGGGCACAGGCTTGTCGGTGGGGGGAAGACTCCGCAGGTACAACCAGGTAAATCTTGGTCTGTTCGGATTGACATCACCTGACGCATGCTTGGTTGCTCTGCACCATCCCGGGCGCCAGATGCATTTTCAGGCACACAGGAAGAGTTGGTGATGAAGAACCCGGAAATGAACGATCTTAGCTCCATTCCTCCAAACATTACTCAGTGGTATGTGTAATCATCTCACATAGATAAAGCCGTGTTTACATTATGGAGCCTGAAAACAATCATGGACAAATCCACGAAGGGACATTCGGGAGCACATTGAAGACTAGGGTGAAAAAGGAAATATATTCAGATAAAAACAGGAAAGAACGTTTCTGTGAATCTGCTTTTTGCTATGTTTATTCATCCCACATAGATGAAGCTTTCCTTACATTACACAGATAGGAAACTCCACCTGGATGGATCTGAATAAGGAAATTTGGGATCACATTTGGACCTATGGTGAAAGAGGAAATATTGTCAGATAAAAACTGGAGAGAAGTTTCTGAGAAACCGCTTGGTGATGTGTGCATTGCACTCAGGTAATTAAACTTTCTTCTCATAAGTCGCAGTTTGAACACTGTTCCTGTAAAACCAAAAGAGTGACATTCAGAGCACATTGAAGACTATGGGAAAAAGTGAAATGTTGCCCAATAAAAAACAGAAAGAAGCACTCGAAGAAACTGCACTCTGAAATGTCCATTCTTTTCACAGGGTTAAAGCTTACTCTACATTTCCCAGTTTGAAAGTCGGTCTTTGAGGGTTCTGCGAATGGATTGTAAGTGGTAACCAGAAGCCTGTGTGAGGCAAGGAAATGTCTTCCATCAAAAATCGGAGAGAAGATTTCTGTGCAACTCTTTTGTGATATTTGTATTCATCTCATAGAGTTAAATCATTCCTTAGATTGAGTAGTTTAAAATCACCGTTTCTGTGTAATCTGAGAAAGGACATTTGGAAACGCTCTTTAGAATATCCTGAAAAAACATAACCTGAGAGACACGCCAGAAGGAAGCTTTCTGTGAACCTGCTTTGTGTCACGTGAATTATGCTCACACAGTTAAGCTTCTCTCTTCATTCAGCTGTATCATATCACTGTCTTGTTTAGTCTGCGAAGGGATACTGTGGAGGTCATTGAGGCTTACAGTGAGAAAGGAAACGTCTTCAGATAGAAACTGGAGAGAGCTTTCTGAAAAGCTGCTTTGTGATGTGAGCATTCCACTTACAGAAATATACCTTTATTCTCCTAGAGTATTCCGGAATCCCTTTTGCAGAAAAAGCTACCAAGAGATATTAGGGAGTATAGCCACAACTATGGTGAAAAAGGAAATATCCTCAGACAAAAACTGGAAAGAAGATTTATGTGCAACTGCTTTGTGTTAGATATATTTATTCGTCTCACATAGTTAAAACTTTAATTATATTACTCAGTTTGGAAACTCCGTCATTCACAGATCTGCAAAGGGACATTCGGCAGCACATTCAGGCCTATGGTGAAGGGGAAATATCTTCAGATAAAAACGTGATAGAAACTTTCTGAGAAACTACTTAGTGATGTATGCATTCCACTCAGGGAGTTATATCTCTTTCCTCACAAGTCAGTGTTTGAACACTCTTCCTCTGAAACCGAAAAAGTGATATTTCGGAAAGCATTGAGTACTATGGTGAATAGTGAAATATACTGAAATAAAATCAAGGAAGAAGCGTTACAAGAATCTGCTCTCCGATATGTGCATTCACTTCACAAAGTTAATGCTTACTCTATGTTTCCCAGTTTTGAAACTCTGTGTTTGAAGAATCATTGAAGGGATATTTAGTGACGCCCGGAGGCTCGCCGTAAGTGAGGAAACGTCTTCCACTGAAACCTGCAGAGAAACGTTCTGAGCAACTGCTTTGTGATGTGTGTATTCGTCTCCTAGAGTTAAACCATTCTTTTGATTGAGCAGCTTGAATTCACTGTTTTTGTGGAATCTGAGGAAGGACATTTGGGAACGATCCTTAGAATATGGAGAAAGAAATATGGAGGTAAAATCCAGAAGGAAGCTTTCTGTGAAACTGCTCTGTGTCTCTTAGTTCCTCTCATGCAAATAAGCCTCTCTTTTCATTGAGCAGGTGTCAAGCCCTGTGTTTGTTTGGCGTGTGATGGGATATTCGGGAGCACTTTGAGGCTAATGGTGAAAAAGGAAATATGTTCAGACCGAAACTGGAGAGAAGCTTTCCAAGGAACTGCTGTGTGACGTGTGCATTCCAGTCACCGTGTTATACGTCTCTTCTCATACAGCGCTGGGGAAACCCTTTTGGTGGAACAGGTACCACATGATATTCGGGAGCATGTTGATGCCGATGGTGAATAGGGAAATAGCCTCAGACAAAAACTTGAAAGAAACTTTTTAGGGAGCTACTCTGTGTTATGTGTAATCATCTCACACAGATAAGGCTTTCTTTACATTACACAGCTTGGAAAATGTCATGGAGGGATCGAAGAAGGGACCTTCTGGAACACATACTGGACTATGGTGAAAAAGGAAATATCTTCAGATAAAAACTGGAGAGAAGCTTTCTGAGAAACTGCTTGGTGATGTGAGCATTCTACTCAGGGAGTTATAACTTTCTTCTCATAAGGCAGAGTTTTAACATTGTTATTGTAAAGCCAAAATAGTGATATTCGGAGCACATTGAAGACTATGGCAAAAAGTGAAACGTCGTCCAATGAAAAACAGAAAGAAGCACTCAAAGAAACTGCTCTCTGACATACCCATTATTTTCACAGGGTTAAAGCTTACTCTACATTTCCCAGTTAGAATGTCGGTCTTTGAGGGTTCTGCGAAGGGATAGTAAGTGGTGACCAGAGGCCTTTGTGAGGCAAGGAAATGTCTTCCATCGAAAATTGGGGAGAAGCTTTCGGCACAAGTCTTTTGTGATGGTTGTATTCATATTATAGCGTTAAATCATTCTTTGGATTGAGCAGTTTGAAATCACATTTTCTGTGGAATCTGAGAAAGGACATTTGGAAACGCTCTTTTGAATATCCTGAAAAAGAAGTAACCTCAGAGAGAAACCAGAAGGAAGCATTCTGTGAAACTACTCTGTGTCACGTTAATTCCGCTCACACAGTTAAGCTTCTCTTTTCATTGAGCTGTATCATAACACTGTTTTTCTTTAGTCTGTGAAAGGATATTCTGGAGGGCTTTGAGTCTCATGGTGAGAAAGGAAACGACATCAGATAGAAGCTGGGAGAAGCTTTCTGACGAGCTACTTTGTGACATGTGCATTCCACTCGCCGGAATATACCTTTATTCTCCTAGAGGATTCCGGAAACCCTTTGGGAGAAAGAGATACAAAGATTTATCGGGAGTATAGTGAAAACTATGGTGAAAAAGGAAATGTCCTCAGACAAAACCTGGAAAGATTTCTGTGAAACTACTTTGTCTTAGATATATTTATTCGTCTCGCATAGTTGAAACTTTGATTATATTAGACAGTTTGGAAACTCTGTCATGCACTGATCCACGTAGGGACGTTTGGGAGCACATTCAGGCCTATGGTGAAAGAGGAGATATCTTCAGATAAAAGCTGCATAGAAGCTTTCTGAGAAACTAATTTCTGATGTATGCATTCCACTCATACAGTAATTCCTTATTTCTCACAAGGCAGTGTTTGAACACTCTTCCTGTGAAACTGAAAAAGAGACATTTTAAAAGGCATTGAGGACTATGGAGAATAGTGAAACATACAGAAATAAAATCGAGGAAGAAGCGTTCCAAGAATCTGCTCTCTGATATATGCATTCACTTCACAGAATCTATGCTTGCTCTATGTTGCCGAGTTTCGAAATTCTCTCTTTGAAGTATCTGTGAAGGGATATTTAGCGATGCCCAGAGGCTTGTGGTAAGCAAGGAAACATCTTTCGATGAATCCTGCAGAGTAACTTTATGAGCAACTGCTTTCTGAAGAAAACACCTGTGATGCATGCATTCCGCTCAGGGAGTTATACCTCTTTTCTCGCAAGGCAGTGTTTAAACACTGTTCCTGTGTAACCGAAAAAGTGATATTTTGGAGCGCACTGAGGACTATGGCAAATAGCGAAAGATACTGACATAAAATAGAGAAGGAGCGTTCCAAGAATCTGCTCTCTGATATGTACATTCACTTCACAGAATTTATACTTACTCTATGTTGCCCAGCTTCGAAATTCTGTCTTTGAAGAATCTGTGAAGGGATACTTAGTGATGCCTGGAGGCTTGTGGTGAGCAAGGATATATCTTCTGATGTAACCTGCAGAGTAACTTTCTGAGCAACTGCTTTGTGATGTGTGTATTCGTCTCCTACATTTAAACCGTTCTTTGGATTCAGCAGATTGAAATCACTCTTTTTCTGGAATCTGACGAAGGACATTTTGGAATGATTCTTAGAACATGGAGAGAGAAATATCCTCAGGTAAAATCCAGAAGGAAGCGTTCTGTGAAACTACTCTGTGTCTTCTTAATTCCTCTCGCCTAGTTAAGCCCCTCCTTACTTTGAGTAGTTTTATACCCTGTGTATGTTTAGCATGTGATGGCACATTCGGGAGCAGTTTGAGGCTTACGGTGAAATAGTAAATATGTTCAGACCGAAACTGGAGAGAAGCTTTCCAAGGAACTGCTGTGTGACTTGTCCTTTCCACTCACAGTTTTATATCTCTCTTCTCATACAGCATCAGGAAAACCCTTTTGGAGAAATAGGTAACCAGTGATATTCGGGAGTATGTTGATGCCGATGATGAAAAGGGAAATAGCCTCAGACAAAACCTGGAAAGAAGTTTTCTGGAAAACTACTCTGTGATATGTGTTATCATCCCACAGAGATAAAGGTCTCCTTACATTACGCAGCTTGAAAAGTCATGGACAGATCCACGAAGGTACTTTCGGGAGCACAGTCAGGACTATGCTGAAAAAGGAAATATCTTCACATAAAAACGGGAAAGAAGCTTTCTGTGTATCTGCTTTTTTCCATGTTTATTATTCTCACATAGGTGAAGCTTTCCATACACTACACAGCTTGGAATCTCCCTCGTGGATGGATCTGTGAAGGGATATTTGGGATCAAATAGAGGCCTATGGTCAAATAGGAAATATAGTCCAATAAAAACTGGAGAGAAGCTTTCTGAGAACCTGCTTCGTGATGTGTGCATTCCACTCAGGGAGTTTTAACGTTCTTCTCATAAGGCACAGTTTGAATACTGTTCCTGTAAAACCAAAAGCGTGATATTTGGAGCACATTGAAGACTATGGCAAGAAGTGAAATCTCGTCTGGTAAAAAACAGAAAGAAGCACTCAAAGAAACTGCTCTCTGACATGCTCATTCTTTTCACAGGGTTAAAGCTCACTCTACATTTCCCAGTTTGAAAGTCGGCCTCTGAGGATTTTGCGAGGGAATAGTAAGCTGTAACTGGAGGCCTGTGTTGAGCAAGGAAATGTCTCTCATCGAAAATTAGAGAGAAGCTTTCTGCACAACAGTTTTGTGATGTTTGTGTTCATCTCGAAGAGTTAAATCATGGTTTGGATTGAGCAGTTTGAAATCACTGTTTCTGTGGAATCTGAGAAAGGACATTTGGAGACGCTTTTTACAATACCCTGAAAAAGACATAAACTCAAAGAGAAACCAGAAGGAAGCTTTCTGTGAACCTGCTCTGTGTCACGTGAATTCTGCTCACACAGTTAGGCTTCTCTTTTCACTGAGTAGTATCATTACACTGTTTTTGTTTAGACTGCAAAGGGATATTCAGGAGCCATTTGAGGGTTATGGTGATAAAGGAAACGTCTTCAGAGAGAAACTGGATAGAGGCTTTGTGAGGAGCTGCTTTGTGACTTGTGCATTCCACTCACAGAAATATACCTTTATTTTCCTAGTGGATTCCGGAAACCTTTTGGTGAAAATGCTACCAAGAGACATTCGGGATTATGGGGATGGCTATGGTGAAAAAATAAATACCCTCAGACAAAAAATGGAAAGAAGATTTATGTGAAACGGCTTTATGTTAGATACATCTATTCGTCTCGCATATTTAAAACTTTTCCTTTATTATGCAGTTCGGAAAATCTGTCATGCACGGATCCGTGAAGGGACATTCGGTAGCACATTCAGGCCTTCAGTGAAAGAGGAGATATTGTCAGATAAAAACTGGAAAGAAGGCTTCTGAGGAACTATTTTGTGATGTATGCATTCCGCTCAGGGAGTTATACCTCTTTTCTCACAAGGCAGGGATTGAACACTGTTCCTGTGAAACCGAAAAAGCAATATTTTGGAGTGCACTGGGGACTATGACGAATAGTGAAATACACTGAAATAAAATTGAGGAAGAAGTGATCCAAGAATCTGCTCTCTGATATGTGTATTCACTTCAAATAATTTATGCTTACTCAATGTTGCCCAGTTTCGAAATTTTGTCTTTGAAAAATCTGTGAAGGGATATTTAGTGATGCCCGGAGGCTTGTGTTGAGCAAGGAAACATCTTCCGATGAAACCTGCAGAGTAACTTTCTGAGCAACTGCTTTGCATTGTGTGTATTCGTCTCATAGATTTAAACCGTTCTTTGGATGGAGCAGATTGAAATCACTGTTTTTGTGAAATCTGAGAAAGGACACTTGGAAAGAATCCTTAGAAAATGGAGAAAGAAATATGTGGTGCTTTCTGTGAAAGACTTGTCAACCCATCCTCTAGAGTTAAGTGTTTTATACCATGGATGTGCAGCATAGGGATGATTTGGGCTTTTTAGGGACATGGATGCGCTGGAGGTCTTCAATCTGAGAAAACACCATGTTCTCACTCAGATAACTTGATCAGGAGGGAAGGGAACATCACACAGCTATCATGGGGAGGGGAGGGATGCATTGGGGAGTTATACCTGATATAAATGATGAATTGATGGTGCTGACGAGTTATTGGTAGCACACCAAGACTACATATGAAACCTCTTTCATGTACCTAGAACTTAAAGTACATTAAAATAAAATTATAAATAAAATAAATATCTTCAGATAAAATGGAAGAAGATTTCTGTGAAACTACTCTGTGTCTTAATTCCGCTGATTAAGCCTCTCCTTACGTTTGAAGTTTTAACCTTGTATGTTCGGTGGTGACATTGGGAGCACTTTGAGGCTATGGTGAGAAAATATGTTCAGGAGAAGCTTTCTGAGAACTGCTGTGGTTGCATTCCACTCACAGTTACATCTCTTCTCATACAGCATCGAAACCCTTTTGGAGAAACAAATGATATTGGGCATGCTGATGCGATGATGAAAAAATACTCAGACAAAACCTGGAAAAACCAACTACTGTGATATCTGTAATCATCTCATAGATAAAGGTTTCTTACATTACACAGCTTGAAAACTGTCATGAGATCCAGGTTTCAAAATCATGGACAATGGTGAAAAATATCTTCAGATAAAACTGGAAAGAAGCTTTCTGAATCTACTTTTCCTTTGTTTATTCTTCTCAAATAGATGTTTCTTTACATTTTCAGCTTGAAACTCGTGGATGGATCCATGAAGGATATTTGGGATCATTAGGGCCTATGGTCAAATAAAATATCTCAGATAAAAACTGGAGAAGCTTTTCGAAACTGTTTTGATGTGCATTCCACTCAGAGTTAATATTCTTCTCAAAAGGCACAGTTTGAACACTTTTCCTGTAAAACCAAAAGAGAGATATTGAACATGAGACTATGGCAAAAGTGAAATGTCAATAAAAACAGAAAAAAGAAACTGCTGTCTGACATGATTCTTTTCAGGTTTAAAACTTACTCTATTTCTCAGTTTGAAAGTCGGTCTGAGGCTTCTGTGAAGGATACTATGGCAACCAGAGGCGTGAAAGCAAGGAAATGTCTCAGATCAGAAACTGGAAGAAGCTTTCTGAGAAACTGCTTTGATGTTGCATTCCACTCACAGTGTTATACATCTCTTCTCATACAGCAGAGGAAACCCTTTGAGAAACAGGTACCAAGTGATATTGGGGAGCATGCTGATGCCGATGATGAAAAGGAAATAATAACAAAACCTGAAAGAACCTTTCTAGGAAACTGGTGATATCTGTAATCATCTCACATAGATAAAGGTTTGCCTTACATTTTCAGCGAAAACTGTCATAGACCGATCCTGGGACTTTCAAAATCACACTCAGGACAATGGTGAAAAAGGAAATATCTTCAGATAAAAACTGGAAGGAGGCCAGGCTTTCACTGATTCCTTTGTTTATTCTTCTCAAATAGATGAAGCTTTCTTTACATTTTCAGCTTGATTCGTGGATGGATAGCTGCAGGATCATTCGACTAGTTCAGCCTTGGTCAATAGGTGAGGTCAGATCTGGAGGAAGTTTTCTGAGAAACTGTTTGGTGATGTTGTGACAGTTTGTTTAATGTTCTTCTCAAAAGGCACCCTTGAACACTTTTCAGAAATAGCCAAAGGGGCTGTTGGCCTCCATTGGGCACCTGAGTATGATTACCCCAGGATGAATTTGTTGAATAAAAAAAGGAAGGATTGGGCTATTTGGATTTTGACATGCCAATTCTTTTCACAGGTTTATGTTTGACTACGTTGTGTTGAAAGGCCATGAGGCTTGCCACTGTGAAGGGGCTTCTAAAGCCTCACAGAGGCGTGTGTCAAGCAAGGAAATTATATTCACAGTGTAGAAGTTAGAAACTTCTTGGTGATGTGTGAGCCATGAAGGGGTTTTAATGTGTCCAGGTATAGTTTGAACACTGTTCCTGTAGAAACTGGCAGAACTATGTATTACAGTGTGTTGAAGAATATGGCAAAAGTTTCAGTGATCCAATAGAAAATTGCCAAAGAAGCACTAGCAAAGGTCTGCATGTATGAGTGAGACAGCAATATAAGGGTTAAAATGAGACTTCGTTTCTCAGTGTACAGTCGGCCGCTGAGTGTCTGCCACTGAAGATGTGTCAATGGAGGCCTGTGTCGAGACAGGAGAACCACTGCTCTGGACTTTCTGGAGGTAGATATGTGATGTTATTCATTGAAAGAGTTAAATCATTATGTAGAGGAGCAGTTTGAAATCAGCTGCCAGGGGAATCTGAGAGCATGAGATAGTCAAGGAAGTCTTTGTAAGTTTGAAAATGAAATAACCTCAGAAAGTTGAACTGATGAATCCACTGATACTCTGTGGGGCTTATATTTAGCTGGGAAATATGAATCTCCTTACTTATTTGTTTTCTAAGACCAGGAGTTTGCTGAACCAGTGAGTAGACAGGGTAGGACAAAACTGCCTTTCCACCTGGGCTGTAAGTCTTCAGGAAGATATCTTTTATGTATAGGTCTGTTGGGACTGAGGGAGGAGGCCAGGAGAGTCGTGATGGAGCTGTTGGAGGAGGTTGCTAATGCAGTCAGCGTGTTGTCTTAGGAGTTGTCTGAGAAGAGTGAGATATGGGAGTGGCTTTTCAAGGGTGGGGGCAGGCGGTATTTGCTGGAGGGTTAGGGGCATTCCATAGACTCAGGACTGAGGCCTCTTGGTCTCTTTGGAATGACATCAGGTCAGGGCTAAGGGAAGTTGGTCTGCACCTTAGGCGCCAGCTGCATTTTCACTTGAGGAGAGTTGATGGTGAGCTGTGCATGAGTCCGTTAGCCTTTTCCACAGCCCAACCTTTTATTGATAATACTGATAAGGGGCACCGTGGATGTCTGCCTATTTCCAGGTGCTGTTAAGGGCTGCCACCTGTTGGACTATAGAGATGAATGCTGGACGTATGGATGAAGAGTGACCGGAGGCCAAACCTAGTAATTAGTATAGTGAGTATGAGGAATGCAATGTTATGGTTTCTCCTGTGGTGAATAGGCCTCTATCCACCCTGAAAAGGTGTCCACAAGGGTTAAGAGGTATTTGAATTCTATGTATTTCATTTTTATTTTATTGAGAGTTTGAATGTTAGTGTCTACTAGGCCTGATTTGAAAATAGCAGCAATCTTTTCAAGGAAGAGACAAGTATCCTTTTTTCTTCAAGTCTAGGGCTCCTCTTTGGGCAGCTACTTGGGTTATTATGAGTGCTGCAGGAGGCCAGGCTGTCAGCTGATTCAATGTAAGGAAAACAGATTTGTAAGCGTGGCAGGAGGTGTGTTGCAGTTTGTTGACTAATTAGCCTTGTATACAGGGTGAGGCTCACTAAGGATATGACACAGAATTGAATTGAGTTGTGACAGTTTGGTTAATTTTAGAAAGGACCCTTACCAAATAGCCTCAATGAGCTGTTTGTATAGCACCTGAGTGATTCCCCAGGATGAATTTGGGATTGAAAAACAAAAGGAAGGATTGTCCTATTTGGATTTTGGTATAAGGGCACCTGGAGTGTGAAAATTGGGATGTTTGACCACTTGTATTGATGGCATGGCAGTCTGCATTAGAGTTTGGTTTTGTTGTAATGGGGTACCAGTGGTTAAAACCTCTCTCTTTCAGATGACTGAATGGTTGTGCATTAGAAGCATATTTAGAATCTGTGTATATGTTTACTGTTTTTCCTTTTGATAGTCAGAGAGCCTGTGTTAGTGCAGTGAGTTCTGCTTGCTGTAATGTGGTCCCTTGTGGTAGGGGTTTTGCCTCTAAAATTGCAGAGGAGGTAACTACTGCATATCCGGCCTGTTCGTTTCCTTGACAGTTGATAAAGGAACTGCCATCCACAAATAAGGTTAGTTGTGCATTCTGAAGGGGCCGATCATGCAAGTGTAGATGGCTGGGGGGTTGAGCCTCCAGGACCTCAGGACAAAAATGTTTAATATGGGGTGGTTTAAGAGGGTCTGGCCATAAAGTGGCTGGATTTAGAGAGGAGCAGACTTCTAAAGTAACAGTGGGGTCTTCTATGAATAAGAGATGGAAAAGGTGGAGCTGGGATGGAGTTAAGTGGCTAATACTTTTATGAGAGATGAGATCCTGAAGACGGTGTGTGGAGAGGACTGTTAGGTTACTGCCTCTAATGAGCTTTTTTGCTTCCTGGGTCAGGCAGGCTGCCGCTGCTAACACTCACAGACAGGGTTGCCAGCCTTGTACAGTTGGGTGTAGTTGTTTGGATAGATAGGCCACAGGGCGGTGGGTGCTGCTGACAGGCTGGGCTAAAAGACCAACTGCCACTTTCTGTCTTTCATCTGTAAAGAGTTGGAAGGGACGCTGGAAATCAGTCAGTGAGAGAGTGGGTTGTGAGAGAAGGCAAGCTTTTAAGCGGGTGAAATGAGTCGGGATTAACTTGGGGTTGGAAAAACGCCCATGTGGGGTTTCTTTAACTACAGCATATAAAGGTTCGGCTAAGATTCCAAAATTGTGTTCCAATGTCTGAAGAAGCCTATTAGACCATGGAAGGATTGAATTTATTTTGTATTTTGAGGGGGAAGAAGGTTATGTATTAGGGCGATGCGGTTGGTAGTTAGTGACCGGGTTGTTGGGATGATTTCAATTCCTAAGTATGTGATGGTTTGGCAAGAAATTTGGGCCTTGTGTTTAGATACTCTATAACCTAATGAGCCTAAATGGTTGAGGAGAGTTGCAGTCTCTAGAAGAGAGTTTGTTTGGTAGGGCTACAGATGAGGAGATCATCTACACACTGCAGAACATTGCTATTAGTGAGAGGGCAGGAGGCAAGGTCTTTTGCTAAGGCCTGACCGAAGAAATGGGGGCTGTCCCAGAACCCTTGTGGGAGGACTGTCTATGTGAGTTGAGTGGAGATATGTGTGTCTGGGTCGTCCCATGTAAAAGCAAAAAGGAACTGGCAGTCTGTGTGTAGGGGTATGGTAAAGAAAGCACCCTTAAGGTCTAGCACAGTAAAATAAGTAGAATTGGTGGGGATATGGGACAGAAGGGTGTAAGGATTGAGAACTACAGGGTGCGTTGGATGGATAGCCTCATTGACAACCCGAAGATCCTGTACTAACCTCTACTTTCCGTCTGCCTTCTTAACTGGAAGTATTGGAATGTTACAGGGGGAATGTGTGCGGACAAGAATATGTTGGCTAAGTAGTCACGTGATAATTGGCTTTAAACCTTGTAGATGTGTCAGTGAGGGAGACAATTGGGGGCGGTTTGGGAAACGGGTGGGATCTTTGATTTTGACAAGAACTGGTGTGTTGTAGGCAGCTATGACCAGGGTGGAAGTGTCCAACACTTGAGTGTTTACAGATATAGGGAAGATGGGGAGTGGGGTTGACATAGGAGGAACGTGAGCACCTGCACAATGCATGAGCAACAGGTCGTGAGGGGGTAGAATGGGAGTGGATGGGTTGGTGAGAATGTATACGGAGGTCTTTAAGGTGCTCAGGATGTCTCGGCCTCGTAAGGGGGTAGGGCATGGGGGTATAATGAGGAACGAGTGCAAAATAGTTGTTGGCCAGGCAGCAATTAAGGAGTGGAGTTTTTCGTGGAGTGGAAGGCTTTCTGTCTACTCCTACTACAGAGATATTGGATGGAAGGGTAGGTCCGGAGAAGGATGGCAAAACAGAATAGGTAGCTCTGTTATCTATTAAAAAATTAATTGTCTTACCCGCTACCAGGAGAGTTACCCACGGCTTGGCGAGGGTGATGGGGGTCCCTGAGTCTCGGCACCTTCAGTTGTCATTGTCCAGATGTAGGAGCTGGAAGGAGCTCCCAGGATCCTGGGAAAGGCACTTATAGCAAGGCTGCATTGGGGCTCGGGGACCTTACAGACACCTGTTGGCATAGTGTCCTGCCTTGCCGCACTTATAGCAGGCTCCTTTTGTAGCCTGGGAGTCTGCAAGATGTGTGCTCTATGGCCTGGGGTTACGA
The DNA here is from genome assembly GCA_030247045.1 of Colobus guereza. NCBI lineage: Eukaryota > Metazoa > Chordata > Mammalia > Primates > Cercopithecidae > Colobus > Colobus guereza. Next base: position 3,189,306 of record CM058079.1, on the reverse strand, counting down.
CTGGGCTGTAAAGCCACTGCTAGGAGCTCTGCTCTCCGTTTAAGGCAAGCCTGTCGCTGTGCTTCAGCCGTCTCCTCTCTGGAGTTATAGACCTTAAAGGCTAATTTAACCAGGTGTTGTATTGGTGCCTGAGGACCATCCTCTACCTTTTGAAGTTTTTACGAATGTCAGGAGCTGATTGAGAAATGAAATAAGGTGCCAAAATGGTGACCCCTGTGAGGGAGGCTGGATCTAACCGGGTATATTGGGTTAGAACCTCAGTCAGCCTATTTAAGAATGCGGCTGGATATTCTTCCTGATTTTGAACAATTTCTTTTAATTTGTTAAAATTTATGGTTTTGTTAGAGGCTGCTTGCATACCAGCCAACAAAGACTGGACCGTTATGTCTTGCCTACGGCGCCCAGGCTGGCCTGCTTAGTATATGCAGTCTGGGTCTACCAAGGGGACTGCTTGCTCCCCTAGTGGGATGGCGGCATCAGTTAAATTTAATTGGTTGGCATGCTGCCTGGCAGTGGCTAGGATGCGCTCTTTCTCCTCAGGGTTTAGGGTGGAGGTTAGGATAACCTGGAGGTCATGCCAGGTTAAGTCATAGGCTTGACAAAGGTATCTAAATTCGTTTATGTATATGGTAGTATTAGCTGAGAAATCACCTAAACGCTTCTCAATTTTGGAAAGATCGGCCAGTGAACAAGGGACATGTACTGTGACTACCCCCTCTGCCCCAGCTACCTCTTGCAAAGGTGCTAACACTGTAGGAAGGTGTGGGGCAGAAGTTAGGGCATCAGCAGGGCACTTAAAGCGGGTGTGGGCAGAGACAGGAGACTCAAGACAGCCAGTTGGGGGTCCCAAAGGAGGCACGGGACTGAGTGGATTACTAGTAGATAAGAAAAAGGAAGGAGGAGTCTGAACGGAGGGAGGAGGCGAAGTGTAGGGCAGAAGTGAGGAAAACCCTAGGTCCTCCCACTGAACAGAAAGGAATGAAGACTCCTCTTTTTCAGGTTCCTTTGAGCCGGCATCCTTGGCTAGCATAACTTGGGCCAGAGAGCAACGGCTACACAGGTCGGGACGAGAGGGTAAGGCCCAAAAGCCTTGTATGTAACTAATTTCGAACCACTTGCCTAGCCACTGGCAGAAATTGCTGAGGTCGGTCAGAACATTGCAGTGTAGGGTGCCCTCTGGTGACCACTGAGACTGATTTTCCAGATTGTGTCGGGGCCAAGCCACAGTGGAAAGGAAAATTAACCGCTTCCTCCTAAGGTCTTGTTCGAGCTGTAAGGTTTTTAAATTGGCTAGGAGTCACTGTAAGGGGCTGCTGTTTGGAAATTTGGACTGGGGTTTTCCCATTTGTTTCCTCTTTACTTACACAATGGACACAATGGAAGTGGAAGTGGATCTATGCCTGGCTTCCAAGCATCCTTTGGAACCAGCAGAGACCGACTGGAGGCTCTTGGAGCCAAGGTGGAGATTACCTTCAGGTGGACGTCTCCGTCCTGAACGGGTCTCCTGAGGCACTTTGTGGCTCAAAAGTGGGCCTCGGACCTGCGCATGATTCTTGGCCCAGGGAGGTAAAGAGGAGACAAGGGCACTTATCCCAGAGAGGCCGTGAGGGTGAGGGAAGCGGGTCTCAAGTCCTGGTCCGTCCACGGCATTTAAGGAGAAGGAGGACACTCCCTGGACCCTGGGGGCCATGAGGAGGGGTCTCCTCCCGGGTTGGGCACCAACTGATTTCTTTTTCTAAGACCACCAGAGCGAACACAAAAGAACCAACGAGTAGGTAAGGGTGGGAGCAAAACTGCAAATCTATTTATGGTCACCTAGCTTCAGGGAAGAAGGTGGGTAGGCAGAGGTTTGTCGGCCTCCGGCAAAGGAGGCCAAGAGCGTCACCCCATGGAGCTCTCGGAAGGTGATCCTAATGCAGTCCAGTCAAGAATGGGGAACTGGGAAGTATGCATGAGACGCTCAATGGGATCGGCTTTTCTAAGAGTGGGAGGGCAATAGGTGGGACACGGGCGTTTTGGGGGCGTTCTGTAGGTGCGACCAGGTAAATCTTGGTCTCTTCGAATTGATGTCACCTGGGGATTGCCCGGTTGGTCTGCAACTTCCTGGGTGCTGGCTGCATTTCTGCGCACGTGGGAAAAGTTGGTGATGAAGAACCCAGAAGTGTGCCATCTAGCCTCCGGTTATCCAAGCACTTACACTGAGTAGTTTTATATCCCTCTGTATGTATAGCATGTGATGGGATATTCGGGAGCACTTTGAAGTTTATGGTGAAAAAGGAAATATGTTCAGAACGAAATTGGAGAGAAGCTTTCTGAGGAACTGCATTGTGATGTGTGCATTCCACTCAGATTGTTATACCTCTCTTCTCATACAGCATCGAGGAAACCCTTTTGGAGAAACAGGTACCAAGTGATATTCGGGCGCATGTTGATGCCGATGGTGAAAAGGGAAATAGCCTCAGACAAAACCTGGAAAGAAGCTTTCTAGGAAACTACTCTGTGATATGTGAAATCATCTCACAGAGAAAAAGGTTTCCTTACTTACACAGCTTGAAAACTGTCATGGACGGATTGATGAAGGGACTTTCAGGGACACACCCAGGACTATGGTGAAAAAGGAAATATCTTCAGATAATAACTGGAAAGAAGCTTTCTGTGAATCTGTTTTGTCTATGTTTATTCTTCTCAAAGAGGTGAAGCTTTCTTTACATTGCACAGCCTGGAAACTCCCTTGGGGATGGATTCACGAAGGGATATTTGGGATCACATTTGGGCCTATGGTGAAACAGGAAATACAAGCCGATAAAAACTGGAGAGAAACTTTCTGAGAAACTGCTTGGTGATGTGTGCATTCCACTCAGGGAGTTTTAATGTTCTTCTCATAAGGCACAGTTTGAACACTGTTCCTGTAAAACCAAAAGAGTGATATTCGGAGCACATTTAAGAGTATGGCAAAAAGTGTAATGTCGTCCAACAAAAAACAGAAAGAAGCACTCAAAGAAACTGCTCTCTGACATGTCCATTCTTTTCACAGAGTTAAAGCTTCCTCTATGTTTCCGAATTTGAAAGTCGGTCTTTGAGGGTTCGGCGAAGGGATACTAACTGGCAACGTGATGCCTGTGTGAGTCAAGGAAATGTATTCCATCGAAAATCAGAGAGAAGCATTCTGCGCAACTCTTTCATGATGTTTGTATTCATCTCATAGAACTAAATCATTCTTTGGATTGAACAGTTTGAAATCACTGTTTCTGTGGAATCTGAGAAAGGACATTTGGAAACGCTCTTTAGAATATCCTGAAAAACAAATAACCTCAGAGAGAAACCAGAAGGAATCTTTCTGTGAAACTGCTCTGTGTCATGTGAATTCCACTCACACAGTTAAGCTTCTCTTCTAATTCAGCTGTATCAAAACACTGTTTTTGTTTAGTCTGCGAAGGGATATTCTGGAGGGCTTTGAGGCTTACTGTGAGAAAGGAATCGTCTTCAGATAGAAACTGGAGAGAAGCTTTCTGAGGAGCTGCTTTGTGATGTGTGCATTCCATTCACAGAAATATACCTATCTTCTCCTAGAGGATTCTGGAATCCCTTTTGGAGAAAAAGCTACGAAGAGACATTTGGGAGTATAGCGATGACTATGGTGAAAAAGGCAATATCCTCAGACAAAAACTGGAAAGAAGATTTCTGTGAAACTGCTTTGTGTTAGATACATTTTTTCGTCTTGCATAGTTAAAACTTTAATTATGTTATGCAGTTTGAAACTCTGTTTGAAGAATCTGTGAAGGGATATTTGGGATCACATTCAGGCCTATGGTGAAAGAGGAGATATCTTCAGATAAAACTGGAGAGAAGCTTTCTGAGAAACTGCTTTGTGATGTATGCATTCCACTCAGGGAGTTATAACTTTTTCTCACAAGGCAGTGTTTGAACACTGTTCCTGTAAAACCAAAAGTGATATTCGGAGCACATTGAAGACTATGGCAATAGTGAAATATACTGAAATAAAATCGAGGAAGAAGCTTCCAAGAATCTGCTCTCTGATATGTGCATTCACTTCACAGAGTTAATGCTTACTCTATGTTGCCCAGTTTGAAACTCTGTTTGAAGAATCTGTGAAGGGATATTTAGTGACACCCGGAGGCTTGTGGTGAGCTAGGAAACGTCTTCAGATAGAAACTGGAGAGAAGCTTTCTGAGGAACTGCTTTGTGATGTGTGTATTCGTCTCATAGATTTAAACCATTCTTTGGATTGAGCAGCTTGAAATCACTGTTTTGTGGAATCTGAGGAAGGACATTTGGGAACGATCCTTAGAATATGGAGAAAGAAATATCCTCAGACAAAAACTGGAAAGAAGCTTTCTGTGAAACTGCTCTGTGTCATCTTAATTCCTCTCACTCAGATAAGCCTCTCTTTTCATTGAGCAGTTTGAAATCACTGTTTTGTGGAATCTGAGGAAGGACATTTGGGAACGATCCTTAGAATATGGAGAAAGAAATATCCTCAGACAAAAACTGGAAAGAAGCTTTCTGAGGAACTGCTTTGTGATGTGTGTATTCGTCTCATAGATTTAAACCATTCTTTGGATTGAGCAGCTTGAAATCACTGTTTTGTGGAATCTGAGGAAGGACATTTGGGAACGATCCTTAGAATATGGAGAAAGAAATATCCTCAGAAAAAACCAGAAGGAAGCTTTCTGTGAAACTACTCTGTGATATGTGTAATTACCTCAAATAGATAAAGCTTTCTTTACATTACACAGCTTGAAACTGTCATGGACGGATCCATGAAGGACCTTCGAGCATATTCTGAACTATGGTGAAAAGGAAATATCTTCAGATAAAACTGGAAAGAAGCTTTCTGTGAATCTGCTTTTTGCTATGTTTATTCATCTCACATAGATAAAGCTTTCTTTACATTACAGCTTGAAACTCCCTCGTGGATGGATCACAAAGGGATATTTGGGATCACATTCAGGCCTATGGTGAAAAGGAAATATCCTCAGAAAAACTGGAAAGAAGCTTTCTGAGAAACTACTTGTGATGTATGCATTCCACTCAGGGAGTTATAACTTTCTTCTCATAAGGCACAATTTGAACACTGTTCCTGTGAAACCAAAAAGTGATATTTCAGAACGCATTGAGGACTATGGCAAAAGTGAATATTCATGAGATCAATGCCTCATGAGAATTGCACTCAAAAAGCCTCTACCTGTCACATTTTTAGAATAAAGCAAGCACTTACCCCAGAGAGGCCATGAGGTAAGGGAAGTCTCATATTCTGTCTGGAACTCAAGCAAGAGGAGGTTTCATCAACTGGAACTCTTCATTTTGCACCATCTCAGAAAAATGATTTTTAGAACCAGTTGAGAAAAAAAGAAAACAGAGAAGAAAAGAAAACTGCAAACTCTTTGGTCATTCAGCTCAAAAACAGCTTAAGTTTCTTCTTGACAAGAATCATACAGAGTTTAGGAAGGGATATTCTGAGAAGGATATTCTGAGAGGGCTTTTGTGAAACTGGAAGCTTCAGCTGAGAGAATCTTTCTGAGGAGCTCCTTTGTGATGTGTGCATTCCACTCACAGAAATATACCTTTCTTCTCCTAGAGGATTCTGGAATCCCTTTTGGAGAAAAGCTACCAAGAGACATTTGGGAGTATAGACTATGGTGAAAAGGAAATATCCTCAGACAAAAACTGGAAAGATTTCTGTGAAACTGCTTGTGTTAGATATATTTATTCATCTCGCATATTTAAAACTTTAATTTTATGACGCAGTTTGAAAATTCCATCATGCACAGACCTGAAGGGACATTCGGGAGCACATTCAGGCCTACAGTGAAAGAGGAGATATCTTCAGATAAAAACTGGAAGGAAGCTTTCTGAAACTACTTTGTGATGCATGCATTCCACTCAGGGAGATATACCTCCTTTCTCACAAGGCAGTGTTTGAACACTGTTCCTGTGAAACTGATAAAGTGGTATTTCAGAATGCTTTGAAGACAATGGCGAATAGTGAAATATATTGAAATAAAATCAATGAAGAAGCGTTCCAAGAATCTGCTCCTTGATATGTGCATTCACTTCACAGCTGTAATGCTTACTCTATGTTGCTCAGTTTCGAAACTCTGTTTGAAGAATCTGTGAAGGGATATTTAGTGATGTCTGGAGGTTTGTGGTGAGCTAGGAAACGTTTTCCGATGAAACCTGCAGAGAAAGGTTCAGAGCAACTGTTTTACTCTGTGTGTATTCGTCTCATAGATTTAAACCATTCTTTCGATTGCACAGCTTGAAATCACTTTTTTTGTGGCATCTGAGGAAGGACATTTGGGAACGATCCTTAGAATATGGAGAAAGAAATATCCTCAGGTATAATCCAGAAGGAAGCTTTCTGTGAAACTGCTCTGTGTCATCTTAATTCCTCTCACTCAGATAAGCCTCTCTTTTCATTGAGCAGTTTTTAGCCCTGTGTATGTTTAGCATGTGATGGGATATTCGAGAACACTTTGAGGCTAATGGTGAAAAATGAAATATGTTCAGACCGAAACTGGAGAGAAGCTTTCTGAGGAACTGCTTTGTGATGTGTGCATTCCATTCACAGTGTTATACCTCTCTTCTCATACAGAGTCGGGGAAACCCTTTTGGAGAAACAGGTACCAAGTGATATTCGGGAGCATGTTGATGCCGATGGTGAAAAGGAAATAGCCTCAGACAAAAACTGGAAAGAAGCTTTCAAGGAAACTACACTGTGATATGTGTAATTACCTCAAATAGATAAAGCTTTCTTTACATTATGCAGCTTGGAAACTGCCATGGACTGATGGACGAAGGGACCTTTGAGAGAACATTCAGGACTATGGTGATAAATGAAATATCGTCAGATAAAAACTGGAAAGAAGCTTTCTGTGAATCAGCTTTTTGCTATGTTTATTCATCTCACATAGGTGAAGCTTTCTTTACATTACACAGCTTGTAAACTCCCTCGTGGATGGATACACAAAGGGATATTTGGGTTCATATTCGGGCCTATGTAGAAATAGCAAATATAGTCCGATAAAAACTGGAGAGAAGGTTTCTGAGAAACTGCCTGGTGATGTGTGGATTCCACTCAGGGAGTTACACCTTTCTTCTCATAAGGCACAATTTGAACACTGTTGCAGAGAACCCAAAAGAGTGATATTTGGAGCACGTTGAAGACTATGGCAAAAGTGAAATGTCGTCAGATAAAACTGGAAAGAAGCTTTCTGTGAAACTGCTCTGACATGTCCATTCTTTTCACAGGTTAAAGCTTACTCTACATTTCCCAGTTTGAAAGTCGGTTTTGATGGTCCACAGATATAGATGGCCTGGAGGCCTGTGTAGCAAGGAAATATAGTCAGATAAAACTGGAGAGAAGCTTTCTGAGAAACTACTTGTGATGTATGCATTCCACTCAGGGAGTTATAACTTTCTTCTCATAAGGCACAATTTGAACACTGTTCCTGTGAAACCAAAAAGTGATATTTGGAGCACATTCAGGACTATGGTGAAAAGGAAATATCCTCAGGTAAAATCCAGAAGGAAGCTTTCTGTGAAACTGCTCTGTGTCATCTTAGTTCCTCTCACCCAGATAAGCCTCTCTTTTCATTGAGCTGTATCATAACACTGTTTTTTTTTAGTTTGCAAAGGGATATTCTAGAGGGCTTTGAGGCTGACGGTGAGGAAGGAAACGACTTCAGATAGAAATTGGAGAGAATCTTTCTGAGGAGCTCCTTTGTGATGTGTGCATTCCACTCACAGAAATATACCTTTCTTCTCCTAGAGGATTGCGGAATTCTTTCTGGAGAAAAAGCTACCAAGAGATACTCGGGAGTATAGCGAAGACAATGGTGAAAAAGGAAATATCCTCAGACAAAACCTGGAAAGAAGATTTCTGTGAAACTGCTTGTGTTAGACATATTTATTCATCTCGCATATTTAAAACTTTAATTTTATGACGCAGTTTGAAAATTCCATCATGCACAGACCTGCGAAGGGACATTCGGGACCACATTAAGGCCTATGGTGAAAGAGTAGATACCTTCAGTTAAAAACTGGATAGAAGCTTTCTGAGAAACTACTTGTGATGTATGCATTCCACTCAGGGAGTTATACCCCTTTTCTCACAAGGCAGTGTTTGAACACTGTTCCTGTGAAACCAAAAAGTGATATTTCAGAACGCATTGAGGACTGTGGCGAATAGTGAAATATACTGAAATAAAATCGAGGAAGAAGCGTTCCAAGAATCTGCTCTCTGATATGAGCATTCACTTCACAGAGTTAATGCTTGCTCTATGTTGCCCAGTTTCAAAACTCTGTCTTTTAAGTATCTGTCAAAGGATATTTAGAGACACCCAGGGGCTTGTGGTGAGCGAGGAAACGTCTTCCGATGAAACCTGCAGAGAAACGTTCTGAGCAAGTGCTTGTGATGTGTGTATTCGTCTCCTAGAGTTAAAACATTCTTGGATTGAGCAGCTTGAAATCACTGTTTTTGTGGAATCTGAGGAAGGACATTTGGGAACGATCCTTAGAATATGGAGAAAGAAATATCCTGAGGTAAAATCCAGAAGGAAGCTTTCTGAAACTGCTCTGTGTCATCTTAGTTCCTCTCACCCAGATAAGCCTCTCTTTTCATTGAGCAGTTTTCTAGCCCTGTGCATGTTTAGCATGTGATGGCATATTCTGGAGGATTTGAGGCAAACGTTGAAATAGGAAAAATGTTCAGACCGAAACTGGAGAGAAGCTTTCTGAGGAAATGCTTTGTGTCGTGTGCGTTTCAGTCTCAGTGTTATACCTCTCTTCTCATACAGCGTCGGGGAAACCCTTTTGGAGAAACAGGTACCAAGTGATATTCGGGAGCATGTTGATGCCTATGATGGAAAGGGAAATAGCCTCAGACAAAAACTGGAAAGAAGCTTTGTAGGAAACTACTCTGTGATATGTGTAATCATCTCACATAGATAAAACTTTCTTTACATTACGTACCTTGGAAACTGTCATGGAAGGAGCCATGAAGTGACATTTGGGAGCACATTCCGGACTATGGTGAAAAAGGAAATATCTTCAGATGAATACTGGAAAGATTTCTGTGAATATGTTTTTGATGTTTATTCATCTCACATAGATGAAGCTTTCTTTTCATTACATGCAGCTTGAAACTCCTGTGGAGATCCGAGAAAGGAAATTTGGTATTACATTCAGGCCTATGGTGAAAGAGGAAATATAGTCAGATAAAACTGGAGAAGCTTTCTGAGAAACTGCTTGGTGGTGTGCACATTCCACTCAGGGAGTTATAACTTTTTTTCTCATAAGGCAGTGTTTGAACACTGTTTGTGAAAAAAAGTGATATTTCAGAACGCATTGAGGACTGTGGCGAATAGTGAAATATACTGAAATAAAATCGAGGAAGAAGCGTTCCAAGAATCTGCTCTCTGATATGAGCATTCACTTCACAGAGTTAATGCTTGCTCTATGTTGCCCAGTTTCAAAACTCTGTCTTTTAAGTAACTGTCAAAGGATATTTAGAGACATCCAGGGGCTTGTGGTGAGCGAGGAAACGTCTTCCAATGAAACCTGCAGAGAAACGTTCTGAGCAAGTGCTTCGTGATGTGTGTATTCGTCTCCTAGAGTTAAAACATTCATTGGATTGAGCAGCTTGAAATCACTGTTTTTGTGGAAGCTGAGGAAGGACATTTGGGAACGATCCTTAGAGTATGGAGAACGAAATATCCTGAGGTAAAATCCAGAAGGAAGCTTTCTGTGAAACTGCTCTGTGTCATCTTAGTTCCTCTCACCCAGATAAGCCTCTCTTTTCATTGAGCAGTTTTCTAGCCCTGTGCATGTTTAGCATGTGTGGCATATTCTGGAGGATTTGAGGCAAACGTTGAAATAGGAAAAATGTTCAGACCGAAACTGGAGAAGCTTTCTGAGGAACTGCTTTGTGACGTGTGCATTCAGTCTCAGTGTTATACCTCTCTTCTCATACAGCGTCAGAAACCCTTTTGGAGAAACAGGTACCAAGTGATATTGGGAGCATGTTGATGCCTATGATGGAAAGGAAATAGCCTCAGACAAAACTGGAGAAGCTTTGTAGGAAACTACTCTGTGATATGTGTAATCATCTCACATAGATAAAACTTTCTTTACATTACGCAGCTTGAAACTGTCATGGAAGGAGCCATGAAGTGACATTTGGGAGCACATTCAGGACTATGGTGAAAAGGAAATATCTTCAGATAAAACTGGAAAGAAGCTTTCTGAATATGCTTTTTGATGTTTATTCATCTCACATAGATGAAGCTTTCTTTTCATTACATGGATTGGAAACTCCTGTGGATGGATCCAAGGATATTTGGGATTACATTCAGGCCTACGGTGAAAAGGAAATATAGTCAGATAAAACTGGAGAAGCTTTCTGAGAAACTGCTTGGTGATGTGCATTCCACTCAGTTATAACTTTTTCTCCTAGGGCAGTGTTTGAACATGGTTATTGTAAAACCAAAAGAGTGATATTCAGAGCACATTGAAGACTATGGCAAAAAGTGAAATGTCGTCCAATAAAAAACAGAAGAAGAATAGAAGAAACTGGTTTCTGACATGTCCATTTTTTTCACAGGGTTAAAGCTTACTCTACATTTCCCAGTTTGAATGCCGGTCTTTGACAGTTCGGTGAAGGGATAGTAAGTGGTGACCGGAGGCCTGGCTGAGGCAAGGAAATGTCTTCCATCGAAAATCAGAGAGAAGCTTTTGTGCAACTCTTTGTTATGTTTGTATTCATCTCATAGAGTTAAATCATTCTTGGATTGAGCAGTTTGAAATCACTGTTTCTGTGGAATCTGAGAAAGGACATTTGGAAACACTCTTTAGAATATCCTGAAAAGAAATAACCTCAGAGAGAAACCAGAAGGAAGCTTTCAGAAACTGCTCTGTGTCACGTGAATTAGGTTCAAACAGTTAAGCTTCTTTTCATTGAACTGTATCATAACACTGTTTTGATTAGTCTGTGAAGGATATTCTGTAGGGCTTTGAGGCTTACGTGGTGAGAAAGGAAAGACTTCAGATAGAAACTGGAGAGAAGCTTTCTGAGGAGCTGCTTTGTGACGTGTGCATTCCACTCACAGAAATATACCTTTCTTTTCCTAGAGCATTAAAGAATCCCTTGGAGAAAAAGGTACCAAGAGATATTCGGGAGTATAGCAACGACTATGTTGAGAAAGGAAATATCCTCAGACAAAACTGGAAAGAAGCTTTGTAGGAAACTACTCTGTGATATGTGTAATCATCTCACATAGATAAAACTTTCTTTACATTACGTACCTTGGAAACTGTCATGGAAGGAGCCATGAAGTGACATTTGGGAGCACATTCCGGACTATGGTGAAAAAGGAAATATCTTCAGATGAATACTGGAAAGAAGATTTCTGTGAATATGTTTTTTGATACGTTTATTCATCTCACATAGATGAAGCTTTCTTTTCATTACATGGATTGGAAACTCCCCTGTGGCTAGATCCGAGAAAGGAAATTTGGTATTACATTCAGGCCTACGGTGAAAGAGGAAATATAGTCAGAAAAAAACTAGAGAGAAGCTTTCTGAGAAACTGCTTGGTGGTGTGCACATTCCACTCAGGGCGTTATAACTTTTTTCTCCTAGGGCAGTGTTTGAACATGGTTATTGTAAAACCAAAAGAGTGATATTCAGAGCACATTGAAGACTATGTCAAAAAGTGAAATGTCGTCCAATAAACAACAGAATGAAGAATAGAAGAAACTGGTTTCTGACAGGTCCATTTTTTTCACAGGGTTAAAGCTTACTCTAAATTTCGAGTTTGAATGCCGGTCTTTGACAGTTCGGTGAAGGGATAGTAAGTGGTGACCGGAGGCCTGGCTGAGGCAAGGAAATGTCTTCCATCGAAAATCAGAGAGAAGCTTTTTGTGCAACTCTTTTGTTATGTTTGTATTCATCTCATAGCATTCAATCACTCATTGGATTGAGCAGTTTGAAATCACTGTTTCTGTGGAATCTGAGAAAGGACATTTAGAAACACTCTTTGGAATATCCTGAAAAAGAGAAAACCTCAGAGAGAAACCAGAAGGAAGCTTTCTGTGAAACTGCTCGGTGTCAGGTGAATTAGGTTCAAACAGTTAAGCTTCTTTTACATTGAACAGTATCATAACACTGTATTGATTAGTCTGTGAAGGAATATTCTGTAGGGCTTTGAGGCTTACGGTGAGAAAGGAAAGACTTCAGATAGAAACTGGAGAGAAGCTTTCTGAGGAGCTGCTTTGTGACGTGTGCATTCCACTCACAGAAATATACCTTTCTTTTCCTAGAGCATTAAAGAATCCCCTTGGAGAAAAAGGTATCAAGAAATATTCGGGAGTATAGCAACGACTATGTTGAGAAAGGAAGTATCCTCAGACAAACCTGGAAAGAATATTTCTGTGAAATTGCTTTGTGTTAGATATATTTATTCATCTCTCATAGTTAAAACTTTAATTATATTACACACTTTGGAAACTCGGGCATGTACAGATCGGCGAAGGGACATTGGGGAGCACATACAGGCCTATGATGAAAGCAGATATATCTTCACATAAAAACTGGATAGAAGCTCTGAGAAATTAGTTTGTGATGTGTGCATTCCACTCAGGGAATTATACCTCTTTTCTCACAAGGCAGTGTTTGAACACTGCTCCTTTGAAACCGAAAATATGATATTTCAGAACACATTGATGACTATGGCAAATAGTGAACTATACTGAAAAAAATTCAAGGAAGAAGCATTCCAAGAATTTGCTCTCTGGTATGTGCATGCATTTCACAGAGTTCATGCTTAATCTATGTTGCCCAGTTTGGAAACTCTGTATTTGAACAATCTGTGAGGGGATATTTAGTGACGCCCAGAGGCTTGTGGTGAGCAAGGAAATGCCTTCCATCGAAAATCAGAGAGAAGCTTTCTGAGAAACTGCTTGGTGATGTGTGCATTCCACTCAGGGAATTATACCTCTTTTCTCACAAGGCAGTGTTTGAACACTGCTCCTTTGAAACCGAAAATATGATATTTCAGAACACATTGATGACTATGGCAAATAGTGAACTATACTGAAAAAATGGAAGAAGCTTTCTGTGAAACAGCTCTGTGTCGTCTTAATTCCTATCACTCAGATAAGCCTCTCTTTTCATTGGGCAGTTTTCTAGCCCTGTGTATGTTTAGCATGTGATGGGATATTCAGGAGCACATTGAGGCTAATGATGAAAAAGGAAGTATGTTCAGACCGAAACTGGAGAGAACCTTTCCAAGGAACTCCTTTGTGACGTGTGCATTCCAGTTCCAGTGTTATACCTCCCTTCTCCTACAGGGTCAGGAAACCATTTTGGAAAAACTGGTACCAAGTGATATTTGGAAGCATGTTGACGCTGATGGTGAAAAGGGAAATAGCCTCAGACAAAAGCTGGAAAGAAGCTTTCTAGGAAACTACTCTGTGATATATGTAGTCATCTGACTTTGATAAAGCTTTCTTTACATTACACAGCTTGGAAACTGTCATGGACGGATCCATGAAGGGACCTTCGAGGGCATATTCTGAACTATGGTGAAAAAGGAAATATCTTCAGATAAAAACTGGAAAGAAGCTTTCTGTGAATCTGCTTTTTGCTATGTTTATTTATCTCACATAGACGAAGCTTTCTTTACATTACCCAGCTTGGAAACTCCCTCGTGACATTCGGGTCTAGGGTGAAATATGCAATAGAGTCATATAAAAACTGGAGAAAAGGGGGGGCGGAGCAAGATGACCAAATAGGAACAGCTCCAGTCTCCAACTCCCAGCGCGAAGGACACAGAAGACTGGTGATTTCTGCATTTTCAACTGAGGTACTGGGGTCATCTCACTAGTGAGTGCCAGACAAATGATGCTGGTCAGCTGTTGCAGCCCGACCAGTGAGAGCTGAAGCAGGGCGAGGCATCGCCTCACCTGGTAAGCACAAGGGGGAAGGGAATCCCTTTTCCTAACCAGCGGAACTGAGACTCACAACACCTGGAAAATCGGGTAACTCCCACCCCAATACTGCACTGTAGGCTAACGGGCACACCAGGAGAATATACCCCACGCCTGGCCGGGAGGTTCCCATGCCCCCAGAGCGTCCCTCATTGCTAGCACAGCAGTCTGCGGTGATCTAACCGCAGGGCACCAGCGAGGCTGGGGAAGGGGTGACCACCATTGCTGAGGCTTAAGTAGGTAAACAAAGCCGCTGGGAAGCTCCAACTGGGTGGAGCTCACAGGAGCTCAAGGAAACCTGCCTGTCTCTGTAGACTCCGCCTCTGGGGACAGGGCTCAGCTAAAAAAATTACAGGGGAAGCAGCAGAGGCCTGTGCAGACGAGAATGACTCTTTCTGACAACTTTGAAGAGAGCAGTGGATCTCCCAACACAGAGGTTGAGATCTGAGAAGGGAACGACTGCCTGCTCAAGTGGGTCCCTGACCCCTGAGTAGCCTAATTGGGAGACATCCCCCAATAGGGGCAGTCTGACACCCCACACCTCAGAGCATGGAGTACACCCCTGAGAGGAAGCTTCCAAAGTAAGAATCAGACAGGTACACTCGCTGTTCAGCAATATTCTATCTTCTGCAAACTCTGCTACTGATACCCAGGCAAACAGGGTCTGGAGTGGACCTCAAGCAATCTCCAACAGACCTATAGCTGAGGGTTCTGACTGTCAGAAGGAAAACTATCAAAAAGTAAGGACACCTGGTATTAGGTCTAACATTTAAGTCTCTAATCCATCTTGAATTAATTTTCGTATAAGGAGTAAGGAAAGGATCCAGTTTCAGCTTTCTACTTATGGCTAGCCAATTTTCCCAGCACCATATATTAAATAGTGAATCATTTCCCATTTATTGTTTCTCTCAGGTTTATCAAAGATCAGACGGCTGTAGATGTGTGGTATTATTTCTGAGGACTCTGTTCTGTTCCATTGGTCTATAGCTCTGTTTTGGTACCAGTACCATGCTGTTTTGGTTACTGTAGACTTGTAGTATAGTTTGAAGTCAGGTAGCGTGACGCCCAGCTTTGTCCTTTGACTTAGGATTGTCTTGGCAATGCGGGCTCTTTTTGGTTCCATATGAACTTTAAAGCAGTTTTTTCCAATTCTGTGAAGAAACTCATTGGTAGCTTGATGGGGATGGCATTGAATCTATAGACAACCTTGGGCAGTATGGCCATTTTCACGATATTGATTCTTCCTATCCATGAGCATGGTATGTTCTTCCATTTGTTAGTGTCCTCTTTGATTTCACTGAGCAGTGGTTTGTAGAAGAAAATCTAGGTAGTACCATTCAGGACATAGGCATGGGCAAAGACTTCATGTCTAAAACACCAAAAGCAACGGCAGCAAAAGCCAAAATTGACAAATGGGATCTCATTAAACTAAAGAGCTTCTGCACAGCAAAAGAAACTACCATCAGAGTGAACAGGCGACCTACAGAATGGGAGAAAATTTTTGCAACCTACTCATCTGACAAAGGGCTAATATCCAGAATCTACAAAGAACTCAAACAAATATACAAGAAAAAAACAAACAACCCCATCAAAAAGTGGGGAAAGGATACGAACAGACATTTCTCAAAAGAAGACATTCATACAGCCAACAGACACATGAAAAAATGCTCATCATCACTCGCCATCAGAGAAATGCAAATCAAAACCACAATGAGATACCATCTCACACCTGTTAGAATGGCCATCATTAAAAAATCAGGAAACAACAGGTGTTGGAGAGGATGTGGAGAAATAGGAACACTTTTACACTGTTGGTGGGATTGTAAACTAGTTCAACCATTATGGAAAACAGTATGGCGATTCCTCAAGTATCTAGAACTAGAGGTACCATATGACCCAGCCATCTGACTACTGGGTATATACCCAAAGGATTATAAATTATTCTACTACAAAGACACATGCACACATATGTTTATTGCGGCAGTATTCACAATAGCAAAGACTTGGAATCAACCCAAATGTCCATCTGTGGCAGACTGGATTAAGAAATTGTGGCACATATACACCATGGAATACTAGGCAGCCATAAAAAGGATGAGTTTGCGTCCTTTGTAGGGACATGGATGCAGCTGGAAACCATCATTCTTAGCAAACTATCACAAGAAGAGAAAACCAAACACCGTATGTTCTCACTCATAGGTGGAACTGAACAATGAGATCACTTGGACTCGGGAAGGGAACATCACACACTGGGGCTTATCATGGGGAGGAGGGAGGGGAGGATTGCATTGGGGAGTTATACCTGATATAAATGATGAATTGATAGGTGCTGACGAGTTGATGGGTGCAGCACACCATCATGGCACAAGTATACATATGTAACAAACCTGCACGTTATGCACATGTACCCTAGAACTTAAAGTATAATAAAAAAAAAAAAAGTAAGGACACCTATACCAAAACCCCATCAGTGCGTCTCCATCATCAAAGACCAGAGACACATAAAACCACAAAGATGGGGAAAAAGCAGGGCAGAAAAGCTGGGAATTCAAAAAATAAGAGTGCCTCTCCCCCTGCAAAGGAGTGCAGACCATTGCCAGCAATGGATCAAAGCTGGTCAGAGAATGACTTTGATGAGATGAGAGAAGAAGGTTTCAGTCCATCAAACTTCTCAGAGCTAAAGGAGGAATTACGTGCCCATCGCAAAGAAACTAAAAATCTTGAAAAAAGAGCGTAAGAATTGACAGCTAGACTAATTAATGCAGAGAAGGTCCTAAACGACATGACAGAGATGAAAACCATGACACGAGAAATACGTGAGAAATGCACAAGCTTCAGTAACTGACTCAATCAACTGGAAGAAAGAGTATCAGCGATTGAGGATCAAATGAATGAAATGAAGCGAGAAGAGAAACCAAAAGAAAAAAGAAGAAAAAGAAATGAACATAGCCTGCAAGAAGTATGGGATTATGTAAAAAGACCAAATCTACGTCTGATTGGGGTGCCTGAAAGTGAGGGGGATAATGGAAACAAGTTGGAAAACACACTTCAGGATATCATCCAGGAGAACTTCCCCAACCTAGTAGGGCACGCCAACATTCAAGTTCAGGAAATACAGAAAACGCCACAAAGATACTCTTCGAGAAGAGCAACTCCAAGACACATAATTGCCAGATTCACCAAAGTTGAAATGAAGGAAAAAATCTTAAGGGCAGCCAGAGAGAAAGGTCGGGTTACCCACAAAGGGAAGCCCATCAGACTAACAGCAGATCTCTTGGCAGAAACTCTACAAGTCAGAAGAGAGTGGGGGCCAATATTCAACGTTCTTAAAGAAAGAATTTTAAACCCAGAATTTCATATCCAGCCAAAGTAAGTTTCATCAGTGAAGGAGAAATAAAATCCTTTACAGATAAGCAAATGCTTAGAGATTTTGTCACCACCAGGCCTGCCTTACAAGACTGCTTTAAAGTTCATATGGAACCAAAAGAGCCCGCATTGCCAAGACAATCCTAAGTCAAAAGGACAAAGCTGGAGGCGCCACGCTACCTGACTTCAAACTATACTACAAGGCTACAGTAACCAAAACAGCACAGTACTGGTACCAAAACAGGGATATAGACCAATGGAACAGAA
>CM058079.1:3155991-3171163 GCA_030247045.1 Colobus guereza | reverse complement strand
GCTCTGACATGTGATTCTTTTCACAGGGTTAAAGCTTACTCTACATTTCCAGTTTGAAAGTCTTTGAGGCTTCTGTGAAGGATAGTCTGTGGAACTGGAGGCCTGTGAGCAAGGAAATGTCTTCCATCAAAAAATTGGAGAAGCTTTCTGAAACTCTTTGTGATGTTTGTATTCATCTCAAGAGTTAAATCATTGTTCGGATTGAACAGTTTGAATTCACTGTTTCTGTGGAATCTGAGAAAGGACATTTTTAGACTCTCTTTAGAATATCCCAAAAAACATATAACCTCAGAGAGAAACCAGAAGGAAGCTTTCTGTGAAACTACTCTGTGTCACGTGAATTCCGCTCACAGAGTTAAGCTTCTATTTTCACTGAGCCATATCATAACACTGTTTTTGTTCAGACTGAGAAGCGATATTCAGGAGTGATTTGAGGGTTACGGTGAGAAAGGAAACGTCTTCAGATAGAAACTGGGGAATAGCTTTCTGAGCACCTGCTTTGTGACGTGTACATTCAACTCACGGAAATATGCGTTTCTTCTCCTAGAGGATTTTGGAATCCCTTTTGGAGAAAAAGCTACCAAGAGACATTCGGGAGTATAGGGACGGCTATGGTGCAAAAGGAAGTATCCTCAGACAAACCTGGAAAGATTTCTGTGAACCTGCTTCATGTTAGATATATCTTTTCATCTTGCATAGTTCAAACATTTCTTATATTATGCAGTTTGGAAACTCCATCATGCACGAATCAGCGAAGGGACATTCGGGAGCACATTCAGGCCTATGGAAAAAGGGGAGATATCTTCAGATAAAAACTGGATAGAAGCTTTCTGAGAAACTACTTGTGATGCTTGCATGCTGCTCAGGGATTTGTGCCTCTTTTCCCACAAGGCAGTGTTTAAACACTATTCCTGTGAAACCGAAAATGTGATATTTCTGAGCACACTGAGGACTGTGGCAAATAGTGAAATATACTGAAATAAAATCGAGAAAGAAGCGTTCCAACAATCTGCTCTCTGATATGTACATTCACTTCACAGAATTTATGCTTACTCTATGTTGCCCAGATTCAAAATTCTGTCTTTGAAGGATCTGTGAAGGGATATTTAGTGACGCCCTGAGGCTTGCTGTGAGCAAGGAAACATCTTCCGATGAAACTTGCAGAGTAACTTTCTGAGCAACTGCTTTGTGATGTGTATATTCGTCTCATAGATTTAATCCGTTCTTTGCATTGAACAGAATGAAATCACTGTTTTTGTGGAATCAGAGGAAGGACATTTGGGAACGATCCTTAGAACATGGAGAAAGAAATATCCTCAGGTAAAATCCAGAAGGAAGCTTTCCCTAAAACTACTCCATGTCATCTTAATTCTTCTCGGTTAGTTAAGCCTCTGCTTATGTTGAGTAGTTTTATAACCCTGTGTATGTTTAGGATGTGTTGGGATATTCGGGATCATTTTGAGGCTTACGTTGAAAATGCAAATATGTTGAGACCGAAACTGGAGAGAAGCTTTCCGAGGAACTGCTTTGTGATGTGTGCATTCCATTCACAGTGTTATACCTCTCTTCACAGACAGCGTCGAGGAAACCATTTTGGAGAAACAAGTACCAAGTGATATTCGGGAGCCTGTTGATGCCCATGATGAAAACGGAAATAGTTTCAGACAAAACCTGGAAAGAATCTTTCTAGGAAACTACTCTGTGATATGTGTAATCATCTCACATAGCTAAAGGTTTCCTTACATTACGCAGCTTATAAACTGTCATGGACGGATCCACAAAGGGACTTTCGGGAGCACAGTCAGGTCTACAGTGAAAAAGGAAATATCTTCAGATAAAAACTGGAAAGAAGCTTTCTGTGAATCTACTTTATTCTATGTTTATTCTTCTCACATACATGAAGCTTTTTCTTACATTAAGCAGCTTGGAAACTCCCTCGTGGATTGATCCATGAAGGAATATTTGGGATCACATTCGGACCTATTGTCAAATAGGAAATATAGTCCGAAAACAACTGGACAGCAGCTTTCTGAGAAACTGCTTGGTGATGTGTGCATTCCAGTCAGGGAGTTTTAATGTTCTTCTCATAAGGCACAGTTTGAACACTGTTCCTGTAAAACCAAAATAGTGATATTCAGAGCACATTGAAGACTATGGCAAAAAGTGAAATCTCGTCCAGTAAAAAACAGAAAGAAGCACTCAAAGAAACTGTTCTCTGACATGCCCATTCATTTCACAGGGTTAAAGCTTACTCTACATTTCCCACTCTGAAAGTCGGCCTCTGATGGTTTTGGAAAGGAATAGTAAGCGGTAACCGGAGGCCTGTGTTGAGTAAGGAAAAGTCTCCCTTCGAAATTTGGAGAGAAGCTTTCTGTGCAACTCTTTTGTGATGTTTGTGTTCATCTCGAAGAGTTAAATCATTGTTTGAATAGAGAAGTTTGAAATCACTGTTTCTGTGGAATCTGAGAAAGGACATTTGGAGACGCTCTTTCGAATACCCTGAAAAAGACATAACCTGAGAGAGACACCAGAAGGAAGCTTTCTGTGAACCAGCTCTGTGTCACGTGAATTCCGCTCACACATTTAAGCTTCTCTATTCACTGAGCAGTATCATAACACTGTTTTTGTTTAGACTGTGAAGAGATATTCAGGAGTCATTTGAGGGTTATGGTGAGAAAGGAAACGTCTTCAGATAGACACTGGAGACAAGCTTTGTGAGGAGCTTCTTTCTGACTTGTGCATTGCACTCACAGATAAATACCTTTCTTCTCCTAGAGGATTCCGGAATCCCTTTTGGTGAAAAAGCTACCAAGAGACATTTGGGAATATAGGTATGGCTATGGTGAAAAGGAAATATCCTCAGACAAAACTGGAAAGAAGATTTCTGTGAAACTGCTTCGTGTTAGTATATCTATTCACTCATAAAAGCTTTCTTATATTACACAGTTTGGAAACTCCGTCATGCATGGATCCACGAAGGATATTCGGGAGCACATTCAGGCCTATGTGGTGAAAGAGGAGATATCTTCAGATGAAAACTGGAATGAAGCTTTCTGAGAAACTACTTTGTGATGTGTGCATTCCACTCAGGAGTTATACCTCTTTATCACAAGGCAGTGTTTGAACACTGTTCCTGTGAAACCAAAAAGGATATTTGGAACACACTGAGGACTATGGCAAATAGTGAAATATAATAAATAAAGTCAGAAGAATCGTTCCAAGAATCTGCTCTCTGATATGTGCATTCACTTCACAGAATTTATGCTTACTCTATGTTGCCCAGTTTGAAATTGTCTTTGAATAATCTGTGAAGGATATTTAGTGACAACCGGAGGCTTGTGGTGAGCAAGGAAACATCTTCCGATGAAACCTGCAGAGAAACCTTTCTGAGCAACTGCTTTGCGATGTGTGTATTCATCTCATAGATTTAAACCATTCTTGGATTGAGCAGATTGAAATCACTGTTTTTGTGGAATCTGAGGAAGGACATTTGGAGACGCTCTTTAGACCTGAAAAGACATAACCTGAGAGAGAACCAGAAGGAAGCTTTCTGTGAAATCTGTGTCGTGAATTCTCACACAGTTAAGCTTCTTTCACTGAGCAGTATCATAACACTGTTTTGTTTAGACTGTGAAGGATATTCAGGAGTGATTTGAGGGTTATGGTGAGGAAACGTCTTCAGATAGAAACTGGAGAGAAGCTTTGAGGAGCTGCTTTGTGACTTGCATTCCACTCACAGAAAATACCTTTCTCCTAGAGGATTCTGAATCCTTTTGGAAAAAGCTACCAAGAGACATTTAAAGTATAGGACTATGGTGAAAAATGAAATATCCTGAGACAAAACTGGAAAGAAGATTTATGTGAAACTGCTTCGTGTTAGGTATATCTATTCAACTCGCATAATACAAACGTTTCTTATAGTACACAGTTGGATAATCCGTCATGCACGAATCCGCGAAAGGATATTCAGAAGCACATTCAGGCCTACGGTGAAAGAGGAGATATCTTCAGATGAAAACTGAATGGAAGCTTTCTGAGTACTGCTTGTGATGTGTGAATTCCGCTTAGGGAGTTATACCTCTTTTATCACAAGGCAGTGTTTAAACACTATTCCTGTGTATCCGAAAAAGGGATATTTTGGAACACACTGAGGACTATGGCAAATAGTGAAATATAATAAAATAAAGTCCTGAAAGAATCGTTCCAAGAATCTACTATCTGATATGTGCATTCACTTCACAGAATTTATGCTTACTCTATGTTGCCCAGATTCGAAATTCTGTCTTTGAATAATCTGTGAAGGTATATTTAGTGACAACCGGAGGCTTGTGGTGAGCAAGGAAACATCTTCCGATGAAACCTGCAGAATAACCTTCTGAGAAACTACTTTGCGATGTGTGTATTTGTCTCACAGATTTAAACCATTCCTTGGATTGAGCAGATTTAAGTCACTGTTTTTGTGGAATCTGAGGAAGGACATTTGGGAATGATCCTTAGAACCTGGAGAAAGAAATATCCTCAGGTAAAATCCAGAAGGAAGCTTTCTGTGGAACTACTCTGTGTCGTCTTAATTCCTCACTTAGTTAAGTTTCCTTATGTTGAGTAGTTTATAACCCTGTGTATGTTTAGCGTGTGATGGGACATTCTGGAGCACTTTGAGGCTTATGGTGAAAAAGGAAATATGGTCATCCTGAAACTGGAGAGCAGCATACCGAGGAACTGCTTTGTGACGTGTGCATTCCACTCACAGTGTTATACCTCTTCTCATACAGCGTGGAAACCCTTTTGGAGAAACAGGTACCAAGTGATTTGGAGCATGTTGATGCTGATGAAAAGGAAATAGCCTCAGACAAAACCTGGAAAGAAGCTTTAGGAAACTACTCTGTGATATGTAATCATCTCACAAAGATAAAGGTTTCTTACATTACACAGCTTGAAAACTGTCATGGACGGATCCACAAAGGGACTCTCGAACACTCAGGACTATGGTGAAAAGGAAATATCTTCAGATAAAACTGGAAAGAAGCTTTCTGTGAATCTGCTTTTTCTATGATTACTCTTCTCATAGATGAAGCTTTTACATCAGCTTGAAACTCCTCGTGGTTGGATACTGAAGGATATTAGGAATCACATTTGGGCCCACATATCCTCAGGTAAAATCCAGAAGGAAGCTTTCTGTGAGAAACTCTGTGTCTTAATTTCTCACTTAGTTAAGCCTCTCCTTACTGATTTGTTTTTCTAAGACCACCAGAGCGTGCACAAAAGAACCAGCGAGTAGGCAAGGGTAGGAGCAAAACTGCAAATATATTTTTGGTCACCTAGGTTCAGGGAAGAAGGTGGGTAGGGAGAGGTCTGTCAACCTCTGGTAAAGGAGGCCAGGAGAATCGCCCTGAGGATCTCTTGGATGGAGATCCTAATGCAATCCCGACAGGTGTGGGGGGCAGGGAAGTCCACCCTAGATGCTCACTGGGAGCGGATTTTCTAGGAGTAGGAGGGCAATAGGCAGGACACGGGCGTGTCAGGGGCGTTCTGTAGGTGCGACCAGGTAAATCTTGGTCTCTTCGGATTGATGTCACCTGGCGCATGCCCGGTTGGTCTGCACCTTTCCGGGCACTGGCTGTATTTTCACGCTCGTGGAAAAGTTGGGGATGAAGGACCCGGAAGTGCCGCACCTTGCCTCTGTTTATCCAAACAGTCCAACCTTTTATTGATAATAGTGATAATGTGTGCCGTGGTCTGTCTGGCTACTTCCTGCTGTTAAGGGGCGTCATTAAGTTCGGGGCCTATGGTTGGTATTAGGACGTACGGATAAAGAATAAAATAAGGCACAGTATTAGTATAGGAATGAGGAATGGAAGCATTTGTTGAATATGCAAAACCCAGAAGGAAGGTCCCATTTATTAGGTTCTGTATTTCAGTTTTTATTTTATTGAGTTTGAATGTTAGTGTCTACTAGGCCTGACTCAACATAATAGCAGCACTTTTCTCCAAGGAAGAGACAAGTGCCTCCTTTTCCGCTGTAAGCAAGTCTAGGGCTTGCCTGTTTTGGGCAGCTACTTGGCTATTGAGGTAGTTCGGAGGGAGGCTTTCAGCTGATTCCAATAACTAGAGGGAGGAAAACAGCCTGTTTTGTAAGCGATTGGCAGGAGGGTGTAGCTGCAGTGTCAGTTCGACTAGTTCAGCCTTGTTATACAGGGTGAGGCTGGGCACTAAGGATACTGGGACACAGAGATTGAGATTGAGTTGTGACAGTTTGGTTTAGAAAGGGACCCTTGCACCAGAAATAGCCTCCAATGGGGCTGTTTGGCCTCCATTGGGCACCTGAGTATGATTACCAGGATGAATTTGGGTTGAATAACAAAAGGAAGGATTGGGCTTTTGGATTTTGGTATAGTGGCGCCTGGAGTGTGAGTAAATTGTGGGATGTTTGACCACTTGTGTTGAAGGCCATGGGCAGGAGCTGCCACTGAGGGCTTCTAAAGCCTCACAGAGGAAGCAATGGGAGAGATTGGTTATATTCACAGTGTAGTGTTTAACCCTTGCTGGATAAGTGTGAGCCATGAGAAGGGTCTCTATTGTCCAGAGAAGTTTGACAGCCTTAAGGAAGACAACTGGCAGAACTATGTACTACTGAGTGTGTTCGGCTGTCTTGTGACCAAGTTTCAGTGATGAAAAAAATTGCCATAGTAGGCAGACTAGAAAGGTCTGAGTGTGGAGTGAGAGCAATATAAGTATAAATGAGACTTCATTTTCAGTGTAGTCGCAGAGTGTCCCTTGCCACTGAAGATGTTCAATGAAGGTTAGAGACAGGAGAACCACTGCTCTGGACTATTGTCTGGAGGTAGATATGGGTCTGGGGTTATGTATTGAAAGTCTGATAGGTTTATGTAGAGGATGAGAAAGCGAGCTAAGCCCAGGGGGAGCATGAGATAGTCAAGGAAGTTTTGTAAGTTTGAGGAGTGGGGGAAAGTTGAACTGATGTCCACTGATTGTTCTCGATGGGGCCCTTTTAGCTGGGAAATATTCCAATCCTAGGAGTTTTGCTGCTGTATGTGTAGACAGGAGGACAGGGCCTTTCCACCTGGGCTGTAAGTCTTTGGCTTGGATATCTTTTATGTATACTTGGTCTCAGGACTGAGGGAGAGATGTGGGTTGTAGGTGTCTGTTGGAGGAGGTGTGCTAACTCAGCGTGTTGTCTTAGGAGTTGTCTGAGAAGAGTGAGATATGGGAGGTAGAAAAAGGGCAGGAAGGTGCTGGAGGGTTGGGGCCGTCCTGACTAATTCGATGGACTGAGGCCTGTTGGGCTTGAGGTGCTGCCTGCAGCCAGGTCAGGGCTAAGGGAAGGAGAGTACCGCTGGGTTTCGTGAGAGTTTGGTGAGCTGTTTTTTGATGAGTCCGTTAGCCTTTTCCACCTTACCAGAAGACTGAGGCCTAAGGGATGTGGAGTTTCCAGGTGATGTGGAGGGCTGCCACCTGTTGGACTACCTTAGAGATGAATGCTGGACCGTTGTCGGATTGAAGAGTGACCGGAGGCCAAACCTAGGGATAATATGTTCAGTGAGTATAGAGGCAATGTTAGTGGTTTCTCCTGTGGTAGGATAGGCCTCTCCACCCTGAAAAGGTGTCCACAAGGGTTAAGAGGTATTTGAATTTATGTCTTGATATGTGTGAAATCAATTTGCCAATCTTCACCTGGTTGGTGTCCTCTGAGTTGATGGCTGGGATGTTACAATGCGCCTTGAGGATTTGCCTTTAGGCAGGTAGAGCACTGTTGATTGCAAGTAAGTGTTTAGTGTTGGACAGTGGAGGAGGGATTTAGAAAATTGTATAAGGCTTTGGGTCCTATATAAAGAATTATATGTCTGTTAGAATGGTATGGAGTTGTGTTTCAGGAATGACTAATTTGTTAATATATATCCAGTCACCTGTGGTTCGCTGTTGGCAGAGAAAACAGACAAGGAGGCTTAGGGTGGAAAATCTGGCTGACTTGGCAGTGACGTCAAATTGTTGCCAGCTGCTACTTAGATGAAGTTTGGTGACCTTTAATGTATAATGGCTACCTTGGAAGGTGCAGTGCATCTAGTAGTTTGAGTATTTGTTAATATGAAAAGAAAACCTCTCTCCCAGATGACGAAACAAAAGAAAGCATATTTAAAATCTGTGTTTACTGTTTTTCCTTTTGATAGTAGGACTTAGTGCAGTGAGTTCTGCCTGCTGTGATGTGGTCCCTTGTGGTAGGGTTTTGCCTCTAAAACTGTGGAGGAGGTAACTACTGCATATCCTGCCTGTCTGTTCCTTGAGTTGATAAAGGAGCCATCCACAAGAGGTTAGTTGTGCATTCTGAAAGTCATGCAAGTGTAGGTTTGGGGGTTGAGCCTCAGGACCTCAGGACAAAATGTTTAGTATGGTGGTTTAAGAGGTCTGGAAAGTGGCTGGATTTAGAGAGGAGCAGACTAAAGTAACAGTGGGTCTTCTATGAATAAGAGATGGAAAAGTTGAGCTGGGATGGAGTTAAGTGGCTACTTTTATGAGAGATGAGATCCTGACTGAGAGGACTGTTACTGCCTAATGATTTTTGCTTCCTGTCAGGCAGGCTGCTGCTAATGCACGCAGACAGGGTTGCCAGCCTTGTACAGTTGGGTCTAGTTGTTTGGATATAGGCCACAGGGTGGTGCACTGACAGGCTGGGCTAAAGACCAACTGCCACTTTCTGCCTTTCATCTGTAAAGAGTTGGAAGGACGCTGGAAATCAGGCAGTGAGAGAGGGTTGTGAGAGAAGGCAAGCTTTTAAGTGGGTGAAATGAGTCGAGATTAACTTGGACAAAGGCCCATGTGGGTTTCTTTAACACATATAAAGGTTTGGCTAAGATTCCAAAAAGGATCAATGTCTGAAGAAGCCTATTAGACCTAGGAAGGATTGAATTTCTTTTGCATTTTGAGGGGAAGAAGGTCATGTATTAGGGCCATGCGGTCAGTAGTTAGTGACCGGGTTGTTGGGTGATTTCAATTCCTAAGTATGTGACGGTTTGGCAAGAAATTTGGGCCTTGTGTTTAGATATTCTATAACTAATGAGCCTAAATGGTTGAGGAGAGTTGCAGTGTCTAGAAGAGAGTCTTGTTTGGTAGGCTACAGATGAGGAGATCATATACATACTGCAGAACTTTGCTATTAGTGAGAGGGCAGGAGGCAAGGTCTTTGCTAAGGCCTGACCAAAGAAATGCTGTCCCGGAACCCTTGTGGAGGACTGAGTTGAGTGGAGATATGTGTCTGGGTCCTCCCATGTAAAAGCAAAAAGGAACTGGCAGTCTGTGTAGGGTATGGTAAAGAAAGCACCTTAAGGTCTAGCACAGTAAAATAAGTAGAATTGGTGGGGATATGGGAAGAAGTTGGGAACTACAGGGTGCATTGGACGGATAGCCTCATTTAGAAGATCCTGTACTAACCTATTCTTTCCGCCTTCTTAACTGGAAGTATTGGAGTGTTACAGGGGAATGTGGGACAAGAATATGTTGGCTATGATAATTGGCTTTAAACCTTGTAGATGTCAGAGAGAGAATTGGGGTGAAACGGTGGGATCTTTGAGCTTGAGAAGAACTGGTGGTGGGCAGCTATGACAGGATGGAAGTGTCCCACACTTGAGGTTACAGAAGAAGATGGGGGTGCATAGGGGAGTGTGTGCACAAAGCATGAGCAACAGGTCGAGGAGGTTGAAGGGGATGGATGGGTTGGTGGGAATGTATATGGAGGCCTTTAAGGTGCTCAGGATGTCTGGCCTAAGGTAGGGGTATAAAATGAGGAAAGTGCAAAGTAGTTGTTGGCCAGGCAATTAAAGTGGAGTTTTTCGTGGAGTGGATGGCTTTCCGTCTACTCCTACTACAGATATTGGATGGAAGGCTAGGTCCAGAGAAGGACGGCAAAACAGAATAGTAGCTATCTATTAAAAATTAATTGTCTTACCCGCTACCAGGAGACCAGCTGGGTGATGGGGGTCCGAGTCTCACCTTAATTGTTGTCATCAGATGTAGCTGGAAGGAGCTCCCAGGATCCTGGGACATGGAGACGGCACCACCTGTTCTCAGGGAAATCAGACTTCCAGTGTCCTCCTGTTGGCAAGCAGGGCAGGGATGCTGTGATGGACATTCACTGGCCCAGTGTCCTGATGCCTTGCACTTATAGCAAGGCTGCGAGCTGGGACCTGACACCTGTTGGCATAGTGTCCTGCCTTGCACTTATAGCAGCACCTCATAGCCTGGAGTCTGCGGGTGTGCTCTTGGCCTGGGGTTACGACTGGGCTGTAAACCACTGCTAGGAGCTGTGCTTTAAAGGAGCGCTGTGCTTCAGCCATCCCTCTCTGGAGTTATAGACCTTAAAGGCTAATTTAACCAGGTCTTGTATTGGTGCCTGAGGACCATCTCTACCTTTTGAAGTTTTTACGAATGTCAGGAGCTGATTGAGAAATGAAATAAGACGCCAAAATGGTGGCTGGGGAGGCCGGATCTAACTGGTATATGGGTTAGAACCTCAGTCAGCCTATTTAAGAATGCGCTGGATTTTCTTCTGGATTTGAACAATTTCTTTTAATTTGTTAAAATTTACGTTTTATTTGAGGCTGCTTGCATACCAGCGCCAGACTGGCCTGTTTGGTAGTTCATTCAGTCTGCTGAGGGACTGCTTGCTCCAGTGGATGGCGCGTCAGTTAAATGTAGTTGGCGTCTGGCGGCCAGGATGCTCTTTCCTCAGGGTTTAGGTGGAGTTAGATAACCTGGAGGTCATGCCTGTTAAGTCATAGGCCTGACAAAGATATCTAAATTCCTTTTATGTATATGGTAGATTAGCTGAGAAATCACCAAACGCTTCTCAATTTTGGAAAGATCGCCAGTGAAAAGGCATATACTCTGACTACCCTCCACCCCAGCTACCTCTCTCAAAGGTGCTAACAATGTAGGAAGTGTGGGCAGGAGTGAGGGCATCAGCAGGGCACGAGGGTGTGCAGAGACAGGAGACCCAAGACAGCCAGTTGGGGCCCTGAAAGAGGCAGGACGAGTGGATTACTAGTAGATAAGGGAGGGAGGAGTCTGAGGGGGGAGGAGAAGTGTACAGAAGTGAGGAAACCCTAGGTCCTCCAGCTGAACAGAAAGGAATGAAGACTCTCTTTTTGGGTTCCTGTGAGAGGCATCCTTGGCTAGCATAACTTGGGCCAGAGCACCAGATACACAGGTCAAGAGGTGGGCCCAAAAGCATGTAAATAATTAACCACTTGCAGCCACTGGCAGAAATTGCTGAGGTGTCAGAACATTGCGGTGCCCTCTGTGGCCACTGAGACTGATGTCTAGTTTGTGTCACGCCACAGTGGAAAGGAAAATTAAGCCTCCTATGCTTGTGAGCTGTAAGGTTTTTAAATTGACTAGGAGGCACCTAAGTGCTCTTGAAATTTGGACTGGGGTTTCCATTTGTTTCCTCTTTACTTACACAATGGACACAATGGCTCTCTGCCTGGCTTCAAGCGTCCTTTGGAACCAGCAGAGACAGACTGAGGCTCTGGAGCCAAGGTGGAGATTACCTTCAGGGGACGTCTCTCCTGAAGGGTCTCAGAGCCACTTGGTGGCAAAGTCCTGGACCTGTGCAGGATTCTTGGCCAGGGAGGTTGAGGAGACAAGGGCACTATCTCAGAGGCCGTGAGGGTGAGGGAAGCAGGTCTCAGTCCTGGTCCACAGCGTTAAGGAGGAGGAGGTGGCTGGACCCTGGGGTGAGAGGTCTCCTCTGCAAACTGATTTGTTTTCTAAGACCACCAGAGGCAAAAAGAACCAGCGTAGGCAAGGGTAGGAGCAAAACTGCAAATTATTTATGGTCAACTAGCTTCAGGGAAGGTGGGAGGCAGATCTGTCGCCTCAGGGGACCTGGAGCTCAGAAGGAGATCCTAATGTTGTTAACAGGAGTGGGACTGGATGTGAAGATGCACCGGGAGCGCTTTCTAGGAGTGGAGGGCAATAGGCATGGGCGTGTCACGTTCAGGTGCACCAGGTAAATCTTGGTCTCTTTGAATTGAGACCTGCATGCCCGGATGGTCTACATTTGGGCGACCTGCATTTCGCTCATGGGAAAAGATGAAGAACCTGAAAGTGCGCCATCTGCGTCTTTATCCAAACACTTACCTTATAGTTTTATAACCCTGGGAATGTATAGCGTGTGATGGGACATTCAGCACTTTGAGCCTTATGGTGAAAAGGAAATATGTTCAGACAAACTGGAGAGCTTTCAGGAACTGCTGTGATGTGCAATCATCACAGTGTTATACCTCTTCATACAGCTGGGAAACCATTGGAAACAGACAAGATATCGGGAGCATGTGGATGCTATGGTGAAAAGGAAATATCTTCAGATAAAACTGGAAAGAAGCTTTCTGTGAAACTCTGTGATATATCATCATTCACATAGATGAAGTTTTCATATTATGCAGCTTGAAACTGTCATGGATGGATCCAAGGGATTTGGGATCACATTCTACTATGGTGAAAAGGAAATGTCTTCAGTGAAACTGCTTGGTGATGCATTTAATCAGGAGTTTTAACTGTCTTCATATAAGGCACAGTTTGAACACTGTTCCTGTAAAACCAAAAGAGTGATATTGAGAGCACATTGAAGACTATGGCAAAAGTGAAATGTCAACAAAAAACAGAAAGAAGCACTGAAGAAACTGCTCTGTCATATCCATTCTTTCACAGGGTTAAAGGTTACTCTACATTTCCCAGTTTGAAAGTCGGTAAGGTTCTGCAAAGGATAGTAATTGGCACGAGGCCTGTGTGAGCAAGGAAATGTCTGAAATTGAGAGAAGTTTTCTGTGCAACTCTTTGTGATGTTTATTCATCTCATAGAGTTAAATCATTCTTTGATTGAGCAGTGAAATCACTGTGTGGAATCTGAGAAAGGACATTTGGAAATGCTCTTTAGAATATCCTGAAAAAAATAACCTCAGAGAGAAACCAGAAGGAAGCTTTCTGTGAAACTGCTGTGTTCATGAATTCTCACACAGTTAAGCTTCTTTCATTGAGCATCATAACACTTTTTCTTTAGTGTGTGAAGGGATATTGGAGCTTTGAGGCACGAAAGGAAATGTCTTCAGATAGAAACTGGAGAAGCTTTCTGAGGAGCTGCTTTGTGACATGTGCATTCCACTCACAGAAATATACCTTTCTTCTCCCAGAGGATTTCACAATCCTTTGGAGAAAAAGCTACCAAGAGACATTCTGGAGATAGGACGACTATGGTGAAAAGGAAATATCCTCAGACAAAACTGGAAGAAGATTTCTGTGAAACTGCTTTTGTGTTAGATATATTTATTCATCACATAGTTAAAACTTTAATTATATTACGCAGTTTGGAAACTCTGTCATGCACATCCACGAGGGACATTTGAGACATTCTGGCCTATGGTGAAGAGGAGATATCTTCAGATAAAAACTGGAAGAAGCTTTCTGAGAAACTACTTTGTGATGTTTATTCTCACTCAGGTGAAGCTTTGTTTATATTAAGGCAGTGACTCCTGTGAAACGAAAAGTGATATTTGGGATCACATTGAGGACTATGGTGAATAGTGAAATATACTGATAAAAATCGAGGAAGAAGCGTTCCAGAATCTGCTCTGATATGTGCATTCACTTCAGGAGTTATAACTTATGCTTCTATGCTGCCCAGTTTGAAACTCTGTCTTTGAAGAATCTGTGAAGGGATATTTAGTGATCCAGTATGGCAGTGAAATATCGTCCAATAAAACTGCAGAGAAAGAAGCACTTTCTGAGCAACTGCTTTGATGTATTCTTTTCATAAAGATTTAAACCATTCTTTGAGCAGTATTTTTCACTGTTTTGTGGAATCTGAGGAAGGACATTTGGGAGGATCCTAGAATATGGAGAAAGAAATATCAGGTAAAATCCAGAAGGAACTTTCTGTGAAACTTTCTGTGTCGTCTTAATCTCTACTAGTTAATCTCTTATTGAGCAGTTTATACACCTATATTTCCTTTAGTGAGGAGATATTCAGGAGCATTGTGAGCTATGGTGCAAATGAAATAGACTGAGATCTGAAACTGGAGAGAAGCTTTTGAGGAACTGCTTTGTGAGTGTGCATTCCAGTCACAGTGATATACCTTTCTCATACAGAGGAAACCTTTTTTGGAAAAGCTACCAAGTGATATTCAGGAGCATGTTTGATGCTATGGTGAAAAGGAAATATTCAGACAAAACTGGAAAGAAGTTTGAAAACTGTTTCTGTGATATGTACATTTACACTCTTTAGATATTTCCTTAAATGAAACAACTCAGAGACAAACCAGAAGGAAGATTTCTGGGAAAACTAGACTAAGGAAAAAGATATCTTCAGATAAAAACTGGAATAGAAGACTCCTCTTTTTGGGAATCCTGTGAGCTATGTTTATCTCACATAAGAAGCTTTCTTACATTACGAGGCGTGGAAACCTTTTATGTGGATCAAAGAACATTGTAGTTACACGTTTCTCTTCAGTGGTCAGTTTGCTAACACAGTTTTTTGAAATCTGCAATGGGATACTTCTAAGGGCAATGAAGCTTACGGTGACAAAGGAAATATCCTTAGATGAAAACTAGAAAGAAGCTTTCTTAGAATCTTCTGGGTGATGTGAGAATTCATCTCAAGGAGTTAGGTTTCATGCAGCAGGCCACTAACACTCTCTTCGAGGAATCTGAGAAGGGCTGCTGGATAGCATTGAGGCCTGTGCTGATAAAGGAAATTTCATCAGTGAAAACTGGAAAGAAGCTTTCTGAGAAACTTCTTTGTGATCTGTGAATTTGCCTCACGGAGTTACAGCATAGCCCTCAGGAAGCAGTTTTCTACCACTCTTTTCGTGGAATCTGCAAAGTGATATTTGGGAGCCAATTGGGGTCCATGGTGAAAAGGAAATATCCCGACATAATAACTAGAGAGAGCGTTCTGAGGATTGCTCTCTGATGTGCGACTTCATCACACAGAATTCCACCCTTCCTTCTTGGAACAGTTTGCTAACACTGTTGTCGTGGATTCTGCATAGTGATATTTGGGATCTCATTGAGGGCTGTGGTGAAAAGGAAATATCCTGATACTGACACTTGAAAGAAGCCTTCTGAGGAACTGCATCATGATGTGTGAATGCAACTCACAGAG
>CM058079.1:3138179-3155491 GCA_030247045.1 Colobus guereza | reverse complement strand
GCGCACACCTGTAGTCCCAGCTACTCAGGAGGCTGTGGCAGGAGAATCGCTTGAATCCAGGAGGTGGAGGTTGTGGTGAGCCGAGATCGTCCCATTGCACTCGAGGATGTGTCTCTTTTTTCAGCAGCTGCAAAGTGGTAGACACCATTTCATGTCATAAAATTGATTCAAAGATTCTTGCCTGAATAAGGTGTGTAATTGATATACTCACAAAATTTGTTCTGTTTCCTGTTGCTAAAAGTGATACTTGGGAACAAGATACTAAAACATGCAGAAAATGGATGAATCTCAAAAACATGCTGTGTGGAAGAAGCTAGACCCAAAAGAGCATCCCATATAATTCTATTGATGTGAAATTCTGGAAACACCAGATCTAATCCATAGTGACACAGAGCAGATCAGTGGTTGCCTGGGTCAGGGCTGGAAGGTGGATTGACTGGGAGGGGTCAGAGGAACTCCTGGAGTAATGAGAAAGTTTTTTTTTTTTTTTTTTGAGACAGGGTCTCACTTTATCACCCAGGCTGGAGTGCAGTGGCTCAATTTCGCCTCACTACAACCTCTGCCTCCCAGGTTCAACCAATTCTCCTGCCTCAGCCTCCTGAATAGCTGGGATTACAGGAATGCACCATGACACCGAACTGATTTTTATATTTTTAGTACGGAAAGAAGTTTCTGCGCACCACTTTTGTGATGTTTGTATTCATCTCATAGAGTTAAATCATTCTTTGTATTGAGCAGTATGAAATCACTGTTTTTGTGGAATCTGAGAAAGGATATTTGGAAACGCTCTTTAGAATATCCTGAAAAAGAAATAACTTCAGAGAGAAACCAGAAGAAAGCTTTCTGTGAAACTGCTCTGTGTCACGTGAATTCCGCTCACACAGTTAAGCTTCTCTTTTCATTGAAATGTATCAAAACACTGTCTTTGTTTAGACTGAGAAGGGATATTCTGGAGGGCTTTGAGGCTTATAGTGAGAAAGGAAACTTCTTCAATAAAAACTGGAGAGACACTTTCTGAGGCACTTCTTTGTGATGTATGTATTCCACTTACAGAAATATACCTTTCTTCTTCTAGAGGATTCCAGAATCCGTTTTGGAGAAAAAGGTACCAAGAGATATTTGGGAGAATAGTGACGACGATGGTGAAAAAGGAAATATCCTCAGTCAAAAATTGGAAAGAAGATTTCTGTGAAACTGCTTTGTGGTAGATATATTTATTCGTCTCACATAGTTAAAATTTTAATTATATTACGCAGTTTGGAATCTCCGTTATGCACAGATCCGCGAAGGGACGTTCAGGAGCACATTCAGGCATACAGTGAAACAGGATATATCTTCAGATAAAAACTGGATAGAAGCTTTCTGAGAAACTACTTTGTGATGTCTGCATTCCACTAAGGGAGTTATACCTCTTTTCTCACAAGGAAGTGCTTGCACACTTTTTCTGTGAAACTGAAAAAGTGATATTTCGGAATGCATTGAGGACTATGGCAAATAGTGAGATATGCTGAAATAAAATCGAGGAGGAAGCGTTTCAAGAATCTGTTCTCTGAGACGTGCATTCACTTCACAGAGTTAATGCTTCCTCTATGTTGCCCAGTTACGAAACTCTGTTTTTGAGAATCTGTGAGGGGATATTTAGGATGCTAGGAGGCTTGAGGTGAGTGAGGAAACGTGTTCTGATGAAACCTGCAGAGAAACGTTCTGAGCAACTGCTTTGCGATGTGTCAACTCATCTCCTAGAATTAAACCATTCTTTGGTTTAAACAGCTTGAAATCACTGTTTTTGTGGAATCTGAGGAGGACGTTTGAGAGTGATTCTTAGAATATGGAGAAAGAAATATTCTCAGGAACAATCCTTTAAGAAGCTTTATATGAAACTGCACGGTGTTGTCTTCATTCCTCCAGCTCATTTAAGCCTCTCATTTCTTAGAGCAGTTTTCTGACCCTCTGTATATTTAGCCTGTGATGGGATATTTGGGAGCACTTGGAGGCTTATGATCAAAAAGGAAATATGTTCAGAGTGAAACTAGAGAGAAGCTTTCTGAGGAACTGCTTTGTGATGTGTGCATTCCAGTCACACTGTTATACCTCTCTTCTCATACAGCATCAGGGAAACCCTTTTGGAGGAACATGTACCAGGTCATATTCGAGAGCATGTTGATGCCAATGGTGGAGAGGGAAATAGTCCTAGTCACAAACTGGAAAAAGGCTTTCTAGGAAACTACTCTGTCATATGTGTAATCATCTCACATACATAAATCTTTCTTTACATTACACTGTTTGGAAACTGTCATGGACGGATCCACAAAGGGACTATCGGGAGCACATTCCGGACTAAGGTGAGAAAGGAAATATCTTCAGATAAAAACTTGAAAGAAGCTTTCTGAGAAACTGCTTTTGCTATGCTTCTTCATCTCACAAAGATGAAGCTTTCGTTACATTACACAGCTTGGAAACTCCTTGTGGATGGATCCGCGAAGGGATATTTGAGATCACATACGCCTATGGTGAAATAGCAAATAGAGTCAGATAAAAACTGGAGAGAAGTTTTCTGAGAAACAGCTTCTTGATGTGAGCATTCCACTCAGGGAGGTATAACTTTCTTCTCATGGGACACAGTTTGAGCACGGTTATTGCAAAACCAAAAGAGTGATATTCGGAGCTCATTGAAGACTATGGAAAAAAGTGAAATGTCATCCAATAAAAACAGAAGGAAGCTCTCAAAAAAACTGCTCTCTGACACGTCCACTCTTTTCACAGGGTTAAAGCTTCCTGTATATTTCACAGTTTAAAAGTTGGTCTTTGAGGGTTCTGCGAAGGGATAGCAAGTCGTGACCAGAGGCCTGTGTGAGGCAAGGAAATGTCATCCATCGAAAATCAGAGGGAAGCTTTCTGTGCAATCCTTTTGTTATGTTTCGATTCATCCAATAGAGGTAAATCATTCTTTGGATTGAGCCATTGGAAATCACGGTTTCTGTGGAATCTGAGAAAGGGCATTTGCAAACGCTCTTTGGAATATCCTGATAAAGAAATAATCTCAGAGAGAAACCACAAGGAAGCTTTCTGTGAAACTGCACTGTGTGACGTGAATTCTGCTCACACAGCTAAGCTTATCTATTCAATGTGCTGTACTATAATGTTGTTTTGGTTTAGTCTACAAAGGGATATTCTATAGGGCTTTAAGGCTTGCAGTGAGAAAGGAAACGTCTTCAGATAGAAACTGGAGAGAAGCTTTCTGAGGATCTGCTTTGTGATGTGTGCATTCCACTCACAGAAATATACCTTTCTTCTCCTAGAGGAGTCTGAACCTTTTGGAGAAAAAGCTACCAAGAGATATTCGGAATATAGCATGACTATGGTGAAAAGGAAATATCCTCAGACAAAACTGGAAGAATATTTCTGTAAAACTGCTTTGTGTTAGATATATTATTTCATCTCGCATAGGTAAAACTTTCATTATATCACACAGTTTGAAAACTCTGTCATGCACATATCCATGAAGGGATGTTCAGGAGGACATTCAAGCCTACAGTGAAAGAGGATATATCTTCAGATAAAAACTGGATAGAAAGCGAATAGGAACAGCTCCAGTCTGTAGTAGCACCACAGAAGACCGTGATTTCTGCATTTTCACCTGAGGTACTGGGGTCATCTCACTCAGTGAGTGCCGGACAATGGTGATGCTGCAGCCTGACAGCAGAGCTGAAGCAGGCGAGGCATCACTCACCTGGGAAGTGCAAAGGGGAAGGGAATTTTCCCAGCCAGGGAACTGAGACACACACCTCACGGGTAACTCCCACCCCAATACTGCACAGTAAGCACCAGGAGAATATATCAACGCCTGGAGGAGGGTCCCACACCCACGGAGCCTCCCTCCTGCTAACACAACAGTCTCTGGCAATCTAACTGCAAGGCAGCAGCGAGGCTGGGGAGGGGCCATTGCTGAGGCTTAAGAGGAGAAACAAAGCTGCTGGGAGGCTCCAACTGGGTGGAGCTCACAGCAGCTCAAGGAAACCTGCCTGTCTCTGTAGACTCCACGTCTGGGGACAGGGCACAGCTAAATAACAGCAGCAGAGAGTGCAGAGTGACTCTGTCTGCTGACAACTTTGAAGAAGAGCAGTGGATCTCCCAACATGGAGGTTGAGATCTGAGAAGGGACAGACTGCCTGCTCAAGTGGGTCCCTGACCCTGAGTAGCCTAACTGGGAGACATCCCCACTAGGGCAGTTTGACACCCCACACCTCACAGCATGGAGTACACCCTCTGAGAGGAAGCTTCCAAAGCATAAGAATCAGACAGGTACACTCGCTGTTCAGCAATATTCTATCTTCTGAAACCTCTGCTGCTGATACCCAGGTAAACAGGGTCTGGAGTGGAACTCAAGCAACTCCAACAGACCTATAGCTGAGGGTCCTGACTGTCAGAAGGAAAACTATCAAACAGGAAGGACATATACCAAAAAACCCATCGGCCACCATCATCAAAGACCAGAGACAGATAAAACCACAAAGATGGGAAAAAGCAGGGCAGAAAAGCTGAAATTCAAAAATAAGAGTGCATCTCCCCTGCAAAGGAGCACGCCCATCGCCAGCAATGGATCAAAGCTGGTCAGAGAATGACTTTGACGAGATGAGAGAAGAAGGCTTCAGTCCATCAAACTTCTCAGAGCTAAAGGAGGAATTACGACCCAGCGCAAATAAACTAAAAATCTTGAAAAAGAGTGGAAGAATTGACAGCTAGACTAATTAATGCAGAGAAGGTCATAAATGAAATGACAGAGATGAAAACCATGACACGAGAAATACGTGACAAATGCACAAACTTCAGTAACCGACTCGATCAACTGGAAGAAAGAGTATCAGCGATTGAGGATCAAATGAATGAAATGAAGTGAGAAGAGAAACCAAAAGAAAAAAGAAGAAAAGAAATGAACAAAGCCTGCAAGAAGTATGGGATTATGTAAAAGACCAAATCTACGTCTGATTGGGGTGCCTGAAAGTGAGGGGAAAATGGAACCAAGTTGGAAAACACTCTTCAGGATATCATCCAGGAGAACTTCCCCAACCTAGTAGGGCAGGCCAACATTCAAATTCAGGAAATACAGAGAACACCACAAAGATACTCCTCCAGAAGACCAACTCCAAGACACATAATTGCCAGATTCACCAAAGTTGAAATGAAGGAAAAATCTTAAGGGCAGCCAGAGAGAAAGGTCAGGTTACCCACAGAGGAAGCCCATCAGACTAACAACAGATCTCTCGGCAGAAACTCTACAAGCCAGAAGAGAGTGGGGGCCAATATTCAACGTTCTTAAAGAAAAGAATTTTAAACCCAGAATTTCATATCCAGCCAAACTAAGTTTCATCAGTGAAGGAGAAATAAAATCCTTTACAGATAAGCAAATGCTTAGAGATTTTTCACCACCAGGCCTGCCTTACAAGAGACCTGAAGGAAGCCCTAAACATGGAAAAAAGGAACCACCAGCCATTGCAAAATATGCCAAATGTAAAGACCATCGAGGCTGGGAAGAAACTGCATCAACTAATGAGCAAAATAACCAGTTGAATATCATAATGGCAGGATCAAGTTCACATAACAATATTAACCTTAAATGTAAATGCACTAAATGCTCCAATTAAAAGACACAGACTGGCAAACTGAATAAAGATTCAAGACCCATCAGTCTGCTGTCAGGAGACCATCTCACATGCAGAGACATACATAGGCTCAAAATAAAGGATGGAGGAAGATCTACCAAGCAAATGGAGAACAAAAAGAGCAGGGGTTGCAATCCTAGTTTGATAAAACAGACTTTAAATCATCAAAGATCAAAAGAGACAAAGAAGGCCATTACATAATGGTAAAGGGATCAATTCAACAGGAAGAGCTAACTATCCTAAATATATATGCACTACAGGAACACCCAGATTCATAAAGCAAGTCCTGAGACACAAGAGACTTAGACTCCCACACAATAATAATGGGAGACTTCCACTCCACTGTCAACATTAGACAGATCAACGAGACAGAAAGTTAACAAGGATATCCAGGAATTGAACTCATCTCTGCACCAAGCGGACAATAGACATCTATAGAACTCTCCACCCAAATCAACAGAATATACATTCTTCTCAGCACCATACCACACTTATTCCAAAATTGACCACATAATTGTAAGTAAAGCACTCCTCAGTGAATGTAAAAGAACAGAAATTATAACAAACTGTCTCTCAGACCACAGTGCAATCAAACTAGGACTCAGGACTAAGAACATTTCTCAGCACAGCCAACAGACACATTAAAAAAATGTCACTGCCATCAGAGAAATGCTCAAAACCACAATGAGATACCATCTCACACCAGTTAGAATGGCCATCATTAAAAAATCAGGAAACAACAGGTGTTGGAGAGGATGTGGAGGAATAGGGACACCTTTACACTGTTGGTGGGATTGTAAACTAGTTCAACCATTATGGAAAACAGTATGGCGATTCCTCAAGGATCTACAACTAGATGTACCATATGACCCAGCCATCCCACTACTGGGTATATACCCAAAGGATTATAAATTATTCTACTACAAAGACACATGCACACCATGTTTTATGCACTATTCACAATAGCAAAGACTTGGAAACAACCCAAATGTCCATCGGTGACAGACTGCATTAAGAAAATGTGGCACATATATACCATGGAATACTACGCAGCCATAAAAAAGGATGAGTTTGCATCTTTTGTAGGGACACGGATGCAGCTGGAAACCATCATTCTTAGCAAACTATCACAAGAAGAGAAAACCAAACACCACATGTTCTCACTCATAAGTGGGAACTGAACAATGAGATCACTTGGACTCGGAAGGAACATCACACACTGGGGCCTATGATGGGGAGGGAGAGGGGAGGGATTGCATTGGGGAGTTATGCCTGATATAAACGATGAATTGATGGGTGCTGACGAGTTGATGGGTGCAGCACACCAACATGGCACAAGTATACATATGTAACAAACCTGCACGTTATGCACATGTACCCTAGAACTTAAAGTATAATAAAAAAGAACAAGCGAGTAGGCAGGGCTAAAGAAAAATGCAAATTTATTTTTGATCATCTATTTCAAAGAAGGTCAAGGTGAGTCTCTTCTCAAAGGAGCTGAGATATCTCCAGAGCTCTGATGTTCCTGATGCAGTCCCAACAAGAATGTCTGAGGAAGCCTCAATGTTCCAGTGGCTTTTCTGAGTGAACAATAGAGGACTGTAGACACAGGTGCCACCAGAAATCTTCCTTCAATGACATCATCTCATGCCTGATTGGTCTGACCTTCAAGCTCATTTTCAAATTTAATGGGAAAAGTTACGATGGAACTGAATTTTGCCATCTTGCCTCGTTTATCCAAACAGAAGCATTCTGAAAACTGCCTGTGTCATCTTAATTCCTCTGAGTGATCTTTTCACTGAGCAGTTTTCTACTTTTCAGAGAACAGTATCACACTGTTATTGTTTAGTCTGCAAAGGGATACAGTAGATATATGCATCACTTGGTGTTGCTCCAAACATTTCTGTCCTATGAGAAGAGGTATAACACTGTGAATGGAATGCACACATCACAAAGCAATTTCTCAGACTTTCTCACCAGTTTATATCTGATTACATTTGCTATTTCACTATGGGCCTCAATGTGATCCCAAATATCCCTTTGCTAATCCATCCACAAGGTAGTTTCCAATATGCGTAATGTAAAGAAAGCTTCATCTATGTGAGATGAATAAACGTAGCAAAAAGCAGATTCACAGAAAGCTTCTTTCCAGTTTTTATCTGAAGATATTTCCTTTTTCACCATAGTCCTGGATGTGCTCCCGAAGGTCCCTTCGTGGACCCGTCCATGACTTTCCAACCTGCGTAATGTAAAGAAAGCTTTAACTATGTGAGATGATTACACATATCACAGAGTAGTTTCCTAGAAAGCTTCTTTCCAGTTTTTGTCTGAGGCTATTTGGCTTTTCACCATCGGCATCAACATGATCCAGAATATCACTTGGTACCTGTTTCTGCAAAAGGTTTTCTCCGACACTGTATGAGAAGAAAGGTATAACACAGTGACTGGAATGCACATGTCACAAAGCAGTTCCTCGGAAAGCTTCTCTCCAGTTTCAGTCTGATCATATTTCCTTTTCACCGTAAGCCTCAAAGTGCTCCTGAATATCCCATCACATGCTAAACATACACAGGGCTAGAAAACTGCTCAATGAAAAGGGAGACTTAACTGAGTGAGAGGAATTAAGACGACACAGAGCAGTTTCACAGAAAGCTTTCTACTGGATTTTTCCTGAGGATATTTATTTCTCTATAATCTAAGGATCGTTCCCAAATGTCCTTCCTCAGATTCCACAAAAACAGTGATTTCAAGCTGCTCAGTCAAAAGTATGGTTTAACTCTATGAGACGAATACACATCACAAAGCAGTTGCTCAGAACTTTCTCTGCATTTCATGGAAGACGTTTTCTCACCACAAGCCTGGCATCACTAATATCCTTCACAGATTCTTCAAAGACAGAATTTGAAACTGGGCAAATAGAGTAACATTAACTGTGAATGAATGCACATATCAGAGAGCAGATTGAACGCTTCTTCCTCGATTTTGTTTCTGTATATTTCACTTTCGCCATAGTCCTCAATGCTCCAAAATCACTTTTTGGTTTCACAGGAACAGTGTTCAA
Organism: Colobus guereza; assembly: GCA_030247045.1. Lineage (NCBI taxonomy): Eukaryota > Metazoa > Chordata > Mammalia > Primates > Cercopithecidae > Colobus > Colobus guereza. Next base: position 3,146,770 of record CM058079.1, on the reverse strand, counting down.
AGCTGCCTTGTGTGAAAAGAGGTATAACTCTGAGTGGAATGCATATCACAAAGTAGTTTTTCAGAAAGCTTCTATCCAGTTTTATCTGAAGATATCCTCTTTCACATTGGCCTGTGCTCCCAATGTCCCTTCGTGGATCCGTGCATGACAGTTTCCAAACTGTAATATAAGAAAAATTTTAACTATGAGATGAATAAATATATCAACACAAAGCAGTTTCAGAAACTTCTTTCCAGTTTTGTCTGAGGATATTTCCTTTTCACCATAGTCCTATACTCCCAATATCCTTTGGTAGCTTTTTCTCCAAAAGGATTCCGAATCCTCTATGAAGAAAGTGTATTTGTGAGTGGAATGCACATGTCAGAAAGCAGCTCCTCAGAAAGCTTCTTCCAGTTTCTATCTGAAGACGTTTCCTTTTCACCAAAGCCTCAAAGTTCCAGAATATCCTTCACAGACTAAACCAAAACAGTGGTATGATACTGCTCTATGAAAAGTGAAGCTTAACTGTGTGAGCAGAAGTCACGTGACACTGAGCAGTTTCACAGAAAGCTTCCTTCTGGTTTTCTCCTAGGTTACTCCTTTTTCAGGATATTCTATAGAGCGTTTCCAGATGTCCTTTCACAGATTCCACAGAAACAGTGATTTCAAACTGCTCCATCCAAAGGATCATATAACACTATGAGATGAATACAAACATCAAAAAAGAGTTGAACAGAAAGATTCTCTTCGATTTTCAATGGAAGACATTTCCTTGCTCGACACAGGATTCTGGTTGCCACTTATTATCCCTTCACAGGAAACTCAAAGACTGACTTTCAAAACAGGGAATGTAGAGCAAGCTTTAACCCTGTGAAAAGAATGGGCATGTCAGAGAGCAGCTTCTTCGAGTGCTTCTTTCTGTTTTTATTGGGCGACATTTGACGTATTGCCACAGTGTTCAATGTGCTCTGAATATCACTCTTTAGGTTTTACAGGAACAGAGTTCAAGCTGTGCTATATGAGAAGAAAATTATAGCTGCCTGAGTAGAATGCACACATCACCAAGCAGTTTCTCAGAAAGCTTCTCTCCAGTTTTTATCTGACTCTATTTCCTATTTCACCATAGGCCCGAATGTGATCCTAAATATCCCATCGTGGATCCATCCATGAGGGAGATTCAAGCTGTAATGTAAAGAAAAGCTTCATCTATGTGAGATGAATAAACATAGCAAAAGCAGATTCACAGAAAGCTTCTTTCCAGTTTTTTTCTGAGGATATTTCCATTTTCATCATAGTCCTGAATATGCTGAATATGCTCATGGACGGATCCCTTCATGGATCCGTCCATGACAGTTTCCAAGCTACGTAATGTAAAGAAAGTTTATCTATGTGAGATGAATACACATATCACTGAGAAGTTTCCTAGAAAGCATCTTTCCAATTTTTGTCTGAGGCTATTTTGCTTTTCACCATCAGCATCAACATGCTCTCGAATATCACTTGGTACCTGTTCCTGCAAAAGGGTTTCACCGACGCTGTATGAGAAGGGAGGTATAACACTGTGAGTGGAATGCACATGTCACAAAGCAGTTCCTCGGAAACATTCTCTCCAGTTTCGTTCTGAACGTATTTCCTATTTCACCATAAACTTCAAAGTGCTCCCGAACATGCCATCATACGCTAAACATACACAGGGTTAGAAAACTGATCAATGGAAAGAGAGGCATATCTGAGTGAGAGAAATTCTGACGACACAAATCAGTTTCACAGAAAGCTTTCTTCTGGATTTTACCTGAAGATATTTCTTTCTCCATATTCTAAAGATCATCCCCAAATGTCCTTTCTCAGATTTCTCAAAAACAGTGAGTTCAACCTGCTGAATCCAAAGAATGGTTTAACTCCTTGAGATGAATACACACATCAAAAGCAGTTGTTCAGAAAGATTCTCTGCAGGTTTCATTGGAAGATGTTTCCTCGCTCACCACAGGCCTCAGGTTGTCAGTGAATATACCTTCATAGATTCTTCAAAGACAGAGTTTTGAAACTAGGCAACATAGAGTAAGCATTAACTGTGTGAAGTGAATGCACATATCAGGGAGCAGATTCCTGGAATGCTTCTACCTCGATTTTATTTCAGTATATTGCACTATTTGCCGTAGCCCTCAATGCGTTCCAAAATATCACTTTTTCGGTTTCACAAGAACAGTGGTAAAACACTTCCTTGTGAGAAAAGAGGTATAACTCCATCAGTGGAATGCATACATCACAAAGTAGTGTCTCAGAAAGCTTCTATCCAGTTTCTATCTGAAGACATCTCCTCTTTCACCATAGACCTGAATGTTATCCCGAATGTCCCTTCACGGATCTGTGCCTGACAGAGTTTCCAAACTGCGTAATATAATTAAAGTTTTAACTATGTGAGACAAATAAATATATCTAACACAAAGCAGTTTCACTGAAATCTTCTTCCAGTTTTTGTCGGAGGATATTTCCTTTTTCACCATATTCATTGTTATACCCCCGAATATCTCTTGGTAGCTTTTTCTCCAAAAGGGATTCTGGAATCCTCTATGAGAATTATGGTATATTTCTGTGAGTGGAATGCAAAAGTCACAAAGCACCTCCTCAGAAAGCTTATCTACAGTTTCTATCTGAAGACGTTGCCTTTCTCACCATAAGCCTCAAAGCCCTCCAGATTACCCCTTCGCAGACTAAACAAAAACAGTGTTGTGATACAGCTGAATGAAAAGAGAAGCTTAACTGTGTGAGCGGAATTCATGTGACACAGAGCACTTTCACAGAAAGTTTCCTTCTGTTTTCTCTCTGACGTTATTTCTTTTCAGGATATTCTAAAGAGCATTTCCAAATGTCTTTTCTAAGATTCCACAGAAATAGTGATTTCAAACTGCTCAATCCAAAGAGTGATTTGACTCTATGAGATGAATAAAAACGTCACAAAAGAGTTGCTCAGAAAGCTTCTCTCCGATTTTTGATGGATGACATTTCCTTGCCTCAAACAGGCCTCCAGGAGCCACTTAGTATCCCTTCGCAGAACCCTCATAGACCGACTTTGAAACTGGGAAATGTAGCTTTAAACCTGTGAAAATAATGGACATGTCAGAGAGCAGTTTATTCGAGGGCTTCTTTCTGTTTTTTATGGGACGACATTTCACTTTTTGCCAGTCTTCAAAGTGCTCCGAATATCACTCTTTTTGTTTTACAATAACAGTGTTTAAACCGTGCCTTATGAGAAGAAAGTTATAACCCTCTGAGTGGAATGCACACATTACCAAGCAGTTTCTCAGAAAGCTTCTCTCCAGTTTTTATCTGACTATATTTCCTATTTCACCATAGGCCCAAATGAGATCCAAATATCCATTCACGGGTCAATACACAAGGTAGGTTTGAAGCTGTGTAATGTAAAGTAAGCTTCATCTCTGTGAGATGAATAAACATAGGTAAAAGCAGATTCACAGAAAGCTTCTTTGAAGTTTTTATCTGACGATGTTTCCTTTTTCACCATAGTCCTTGATGTGCTCCTGAAGGTCTCTTCATGATCGTTTCATGACAGTTTCCAAGCTGCGTATTGTAAAGAAAGCTTTATCTATGTGAGATGATTACACATATTATGGAGTAGTTTCCTAGAAAGCTTCTTTCCTGTTTTGGTCTGACGCTATTTCCCTTTTCACCATAAGCATCAACATGCTCCCGAATATCACTTGGTACCTTTTTCTCCAAAAGGGTTTCCCCGACGCTGTATGAGAAGAGAGGTATATCATGGTGACTGGAATGCACAAGCCACAAAGCAGTTCCTTGGAAAGATTGTCTCAAGTTTCGGTCTGATCATATTTCCTTTTTCATCTTTAGCCTCGCAGACTAAACAAAAACAATGTTATGGTACAGCTCAATGAAAAGGGAAACTTAACTGTGTGAGCGGAATTCACGTGACACAGAGCAGTTTCACAGCAAGGTTCCTTCTGCTCACTCCAAAGAATGATTTAACTCTATGAGATGAATGTAAACATCACAGAAGAGTTGCTCAGAAGGCTTCTGTCCGATTGTCGATGCAAGGCATTTCCTTGCCTCAAACAGGCCTCTGAGTGCCACTTACTATCCGTTCACAGAACCCTCAAAGACAGACTTTCAAAATGGGAAACCTAGAGTAACCTTTATCCCTGTGAAAAGAATGGAAATGTCAGAGAGCAGTTTCTTCGAGTGCTTCTGTTTTTTATGGGAAGACATTTCACTTTTTGCCATAGTCTTCAATGTGCTCCGAATATCACTCTTTTGCTTTTACAATAACAGTGTTCAAACTGTGCCTTATGAGAAGAAAGTTATAACTCCTGAGTGGAATGCATACATCACAAAGTAGTTTCTCAGAAAGCTTCTATCCAGTTTTATCTGAAGATATCTCCTCTTTCACCATAGGCCTGAATGTTATCCCAATGTCCTTCGGATCTGTGCATGACAGAGTTTCCAAACTGCGTAATATAATTAAAGTTTTAACTATGTGAGATGAATAAATATATCTAACACAAAGCAGTTTCACAGAAATCTTCTTCCAGTTTTGTCTGAGGATATTTCCTTTTCACCATAGTTATACCCCCGAATATCTCTTGGTAGCTTTTCTCCAAAAGGATTCTGGAATCTATGAGAAGAAAGGTATATTTCTGAGTGGAATGCACAGTCACAAAGCAGCTCCTCAGAAAGCTTCCAGTTTCTATCTGAAGACGTTTCTCACCATAAGCCTCAAAGCTCCAGAATATCCTTCACAGACTAAACAAAACAGTGTTATGATACAGCTCAATGAAAAGAGAAGCTTAACTGTGTGAGTGAATTCACGTGACACAGAGCAGTTTCACAGAAAGTTTCCTTCTGTTTCTCTCTCTGAGGTATTTCTTTTCAGGATATTCTAAAGAGCATTTCCAAATGTCCTTTCTCAGATTCCACAGAAACAGTGATTTCAAACTGCTCAATCCAAAGAATGATTTAACTCTATGAGATGAATAAAACATCACAAAAGAGTTGCTAGAAAGCTTCTTCCATTTTTGATGGAAGACATTTCCTTGCCTCAAACAGGCCTCCAGGAGCCACTTATATCCCTTCGCAGAACCTCAAAGACCGACTTTTCAAACTGGGAAATGTAGTTTAACCTGTGAAAATAATATGAGAGCAGTTTATTCGAGTGCTTCTTTCTGTTTTTTGACGACATTTCACTTTTGCCATAGTCTTCAAAGTGCTCCAATATCACTCTTTGGTTTACAACAGTGTTCAAACTGCCTTATGAGAAGAAAGTTATAACTCTGAGTGGAATGCACACATCACCAAGCAGTTTCTCAGAAAGCTTCTCCAGTTTTTATCTGACTATATTTCCTATTTCACCATAGGCCCAAATGTGATCCCAAAATATCCTTCATGGATCCATCTGGAGTTTCAAGCTGTTAATGTAAAGAAGCTTCATCTATGTGAGATGAATAAACATAGTAAAAGCAGATTCACAGAAAGCTTCTTTCCAGTTTTTATCTGAAGATATTTCCTTTTCACCATAGTCCTGAATGTGCTCCTGAAGGTCCTTCATGTGGATCAATGACAGTTTCAAGCTGAATGTAAAGAAAGCTTTATCTATGTGATGATTACACATAAGAGTAGTTCTCAGAAAGCTTCTTCCAGTTTTGTCTGAGCTATTTTCACCATAAGCATCAACATGCTCCTGAATATACCTTTTTCTCCAAAAGGGTTTCACGCTGTATGAGAAGAGAGGTATAACTGTGACTGGAATGCACACCACAAAGCAGTTCCTTGAAAGATTTCTCAGTTTCTCTGATCATATTTTTCATCTTTAGCCTCACAGATACAAAACAATGTTATGTACAGCTCAATGAAAAGCTTAACTGTGTGAGGAATTCACTGACACAGCATTTCACAGAAGGTTCCTTTCTGCTCCCAAAGAATGAGAACTCTATGAGATGAATACATCACAAAGAGTTGCTCAGAAAGCTTTTTCCATTTCCTGAAGATTTTCTCAAACAGGCCTCTGAGTGCCACTTACTATCCTTCACAGAACCTCAAAGACAGACTTCAAACTGGGAAAAGAGTAAGCTTTAACTGTGAAAAGAATGGACATGTCAGAGAGCAGTTTCTTCAGTGCTTTGTTTTTCTGAAGACATTTCACTTTTGCCATAGTCTTCAATGTGCTGAATATCACTCTTTGCTTTTACAAAACAGTGTTCAAACTGCCTTATGAGAAGAAAGTTATAACTCTGAGTGAATGCACACATAACCAAGCAGTTTTCAGAAAGCTTCTCCAGTTTTTATCTGAAGATATTTCACCATAGGCCAATGTGATCCAAATATCCTTCGTGGATCCATCCACAGGAGTTTCTGCTGCATAATGTAAAGAAAGCTTCATCTATGTGAGATGAATAAACACAAAAGCAGTTCACAGAAAGTTTCTTTCCAGTTTTTATCTGAAGATATTTTTCACTGTAGTCCTAATGTGCTTCTGTCCCTTCATGGATCACATGACAGTTTCCAAGCTGCGTAATGCAAAGAAAGTTTTATCTATCTGAGATGATTACACATATCACAGAATAGTTTCCTAAAAAGCATCTTTCTAGGGTGTCTCTCAGGCTATTTCCCTTTTCACCAATGGCATCAACATTCCACCGAATACCACTTGGTAGCTGTTTCTCCAAAAGGGTTTCCTCAATGCAGTATGAGAAGAGAGGTATAACACTGTGAATGGAATGCACACGTCACAAAAGCAGTTCCTCGGAAAGCTTCTCTCCAGATTCGCTGTGAACATATTTCCTTTTTCAACGTTAGCCTCAAAGTGCTCCCGAATATCCCATCACACGCTAAACATACACAGGGTTAGAAAATTGCACAATGAAATGAGAAGCTTAATTGTATGACAGGAATTAAGACAACAGAGAGCAGTTTCAGAGAAAGCTTCCTTCTGGATTTTTCCTGAGGATATTTCTTTCTCCATATTCTAAGGATCGTTCCAAAATGTCCCTCCTCAGATTCCACAAAAACAGTGATTTCAAGCTGCTCAATCCAAAGAATGGTTTAACTCTATGAGACGAATACACACATCGCAAAGCAGTTGCTCAGAACGTTTCTCTGCAGGTTTCATCAGAACACGTTTCCTGGCTCAACACAAGCATCTGGGCGTCACTAAATATCCCTTCACAGATTCTTCAAAGACAGAGTTTCGAAACTGGGCTGCATCAAGTAACCATTAACTCTGTGAAATGAATGCACATATGAGAGAGCACATTCTTGGAATGCTTCTTCCTCGATATTATTCTAGTATATTTCACTATTCGCCATAGTACTCAATGTGTCCCGAAATATCACCTTTTCGGTTTCACAAGAGCAGTGTTCAAACACTGCCTTGTGAGAAAATAGGTATAAGTCCCTGAGTGGAATGCATACACCAAAAGGAGTTTCTCAGAAACCTTCTATCCAGGTTTTATCTGAAGATATCTCCTTTTTCACCATAGGCCTGAATGTGCTCCCAAATGTGCCTTCGTGGATCCATTCATGATGGAGTTTCCAAACTGCATAATATAAGAAAAGATTTAACTATGCGAGATGAATAAATATATCCAATACAAAGCAATTTCACGGAAATATTCTTTCCAGTTTTTGCCTGAGGATATTTCCTTTTTCACCATATCCGTCCCTGTTCTCCCAAATGTCTCTTGGTAGCTTTTTCTCCAAAAGGAATTCCAGAATCCTGTATGATAAGAAGGGTATATTTCTGTGAGTGGAATGCACATGTCACAAGGCAGCTCCACAGAATGCTACTCTCCAGTTTCTGTCTAAAGTTGTTTCCTTTCCATCGTAAGCCTCAAAATGCTCCAGAATATTCTTTCGAAGACTAAACAAAAACAGTGTTATAATAATGATCAATGAAAAGAGAAGCTTAACTGTGTGAGCAGAATTCACGTGACACAGAGAAGTTTCACAGAAAGCTTCCTTCTGGATTCTTTTTGAGATTATTTCTTTTTCATGGTATTCTAAAGAAGGTTTCCAAATGTTCTTTCTCAGATTCCACAGAAGCAGTGATTTAAAACTACTCAATCCAAAGAATGATTTCACTCTCTGAGATGAATGAAAACATCACAAAAGAGTTGCCCAGAAAGCTTCTCTCCAATTTTCGATGGAAGATATTACGTTGCCTCACTCAGTCCCCGATTACCACTGAAAATCATTTCACAGCACCTTCAAAGACCGACTTTCAAATTAGGAAATGTAGAGTAAGCTTTAACCCAGTGAAAAGAATGGACATGTCAGAGAGGTGTTTCTTCAAGTGCTTCTTTCTGTTTTTTATTGGACGACATTTCACTTTTTGTCATAGTCTTCAATGTTCTCTCAATATCAGTCTTTTGGTTATACAGGAACAGTGTTCAAACTGTGCCTTATGAGAAGAAAATTATAACTCCCTGAGTTGAATGCAGACGACACCAAGCAGTTTCTCAGAAAGCTTATCTCCAGTTTTCATCTGACTATATTTGCTATTTCACCATAGGAGCAAAAGTGATCCCAAATATCCCTTCGTGGTTCCATCCACGAGGGATTTTCCAAGCTGCATAATGTAAAGA